>AYEL01057407.1:0-40872 GCA_000484575.1 Olivierus martensii | reverse complement strand
TTTTTTTTAAATTAATTTTAAATTCACTCCATAGTTTAAAGTTTTCTAAATGTACAAAACTTGCTTCATGTCTTTGCAAGGCTTTTGACAAATTTCTCCAATCCTTATAACCAGAAGACATAAATGAGTTAATATTATGTGTGCCTATTGCAAATAATTTACAACAAAAAACCGCGTCTGTAGAAATAGAATACACCAACCATGGTCTTAGTTGTCGTTCTCCATTTTCCATTTCCCGAAAATAATAAGAATTACTAAATTTCCGTCCATGGGAATCAATCGGATACAACAAATTTTATCTTGTTTTGGTCCTACTTCTATAATAGCAATCCTTATTTTATCTGTAATTTTAGGCCAATTTGAAGGATCTTCTATTTCAATTAAATTTAATGCTGAAGAAGTAGACGGAATTGCTTCCTATTTGTCTGAACAATTATTTTCTACACTCACCGATTTTTCTAATTCATCATTCATTTTCATCATCATCCTCTCAGTCTCATCTTTGTCGCACTTAGCCATATCTTCATGAACAATATTTTTAAAGAATTATTATTATTTCCATCTGATGTTTTTATGTATATAAGTAAAGTATTCTCTAATTTTTTAATGGCTTCTACTTTCTCAAGTTTGTTTTTTCTATTTTGGTAACCAGACAATTTCTTCTTTGAATCCATTTTTAAATCCTTTAGTAATAAAAAAAAATCTTTATTTATAACTTATTAGGAACAAAAAAAAATCTGACCAGTTCAAAACATTTTTGTATTAAAATGTTTTGAACTGGTCAGATTTTTGCTTAGGATAATGACTGACGCAATTCTTTAAAAGTTTGGCAGTAAGGATTTTTTAATGCTTCTCATAAAGTGTTCTTATGTTTGATTCGTTTATCGCTTGTTCTTCTGCAAGCAATGAAACACGTATACCTTTTGTTAACTTATCTAAAATTTCAAAAGCGATACTATTGAGACATTAAACTTTTAAGTGTCTTTTGTAAGATAGAGGAGATAGAGAGGCTTTCCTGTTAAGGAAAGCATGTTCTCTTGCTTTGAATAAGTTTTATTTAAAGTAAGAGAATAGACTGTTTCACATTTACATATTTTATTAATAGTTTTGCAATTGATTTCTTGTAAAAAAAAATTCATAAAGAAAAATGGTGATCACTATTCTAGTATCATTAGTTAAAATGGACTTGTAAAAAAAAATTCATAAAGAAAAATGGTGATCACTATTCTAGTATCATTAGTTAATATTAAATGAAAATGAAGCAGTTTATGTATTGATATTTCTAATTGAATATTTGTGCATTTTTTGATAATTATGATCATTTATAAAATATGGGATGATTATTTTATAGCTGCTTTTAGATATCAGATTTGTGCTCCCAATGAATAAATTTTGAAGAAAGTTTTACTTAAATGAAAATAAAAGTAGAATCAAAATCAGTGGAAGATACATCAATAATCTGAGATATGCAATTAGTATTAATAGCTGGAGCTAATGGCACCAAATGATGCAAAATAAACTGGAATGGGTGGTGGATGAGAATATAGAATATGCTCATTTTATATTAGCTCTGTTCAATTTGACTACACCGGCAGCACTAGTGTAGTTTTTTAGTCTATAGTTGGTGCATCGGTGTAGGATTATTTTCTAGTCAAAACGATAAAGTAGTGTAGCAGCTCAAGATTAGCAAGATGGCAGTTATATCAACAATTGCTTGTTACTTTCTACACTGCTACACCGTGTCTCCAGTCAGTGTAGAATACTGTAGAAATTTTACACTACACTGATAAATTGAACGCTACACTGGCCAAATCGAATGTCTCAGTGCTACACCGTCTTACACTAGTGTAACAGTGTAGTCAAATCGAACAGAGCTATTAACAAAACAGTAAAACATTATACAGGAAACATGGTAGATATGATTTGAAATATTTTTTTCCATTAAAAAATTGAAAGAAAGAAAAATCAAAATTTTTGAAGAAATGAATTTTGCAATTACTTGGTAAGTAGAAAGATTCTAAATGCAAATTTCAATTACATTTTTAATTAAAATATGTATGTATCAAAATATCATTAATCTGAATGTATCCAGAATAAAAGAAACCTCTACAGATTAATGAACTAAAACTATCATTTGCAAATTTAATCAATATAAAATATTTCAAAGTTAATATTATTTTTTATAATAGAATGAATGCTTCTGTATATTGTTTTAGGCAGTATTTATTTATCATGAAGTGTAGTATTGTACAATATGTTTTGAATATATAATAAAAGATCTGTAGTGCATATATAGTAAAATTAAAAAGAAAAATAAATATTGTGAATTTTATTTAATTATTATTTGCTTCAAATTTTTATTTAAATAAAACAATATTCAGGTTAACAGTGGCTGAATTAATAATACAAGTAGTATCTAATTTTATAGATCTGACATATGTAGATCCATACTTATGTCAAGATTGCCTGACTAAAAACAGAAATATACTTATCACAGCAAATAAAGCTATATCACAGACAAATAAGCATTTTTCTCTTGATTTCATCATTAATCATATTGTATGTGTGTTTTATGGGCTTATTAAGTTAGTTTTTGTTAAAGAGCTGGGCCAAAACTCAGACCTCTTCTGAAAAACTGAAGATGGATCAGTATTGAATCCAGCTCCTGGATGTTAAGTGATTTCTTTACCATGCAACTTATGTACTTATTCTTTAACATAACTACTTATGATGTTAATTCTTTGTGACAAAATATAAGGTACTATTTTAATATTATATATGTTCCAACATATGTGTGGTATGCCAGTGGGCAATATAATATTTTACAGGCCTTATCCTTGCAAGGATATTGTCAGGATCTGACATCAGTCAGTATTGTCAGATATCCAACATATGTGTGGTATGCCAGTGGGCAATATAATATTTTACAGGCCTTATCCTTGCATGGATATTGTCAGGATCTGACATCAGTCAGTATTGTCAGGTACGATGCCGACAAACAGGCAGGTTTGCCTAGTGGATGATGATGTGGGTTATAGCTGTGAGTCAGATACGATGCCGACAAACAGGCGGGTTTGCCTAGTGGATGATGATGTGGGTTATAGCTGTGAGTAAGGATGGAGAGGTGCTCAAGGACACGACCAAACAGCTCATACGGTTAATACCTTGGATCTTTATTCTTGAGAGAGAGAATTACATCATATCCCCAAAAAGGGAGGACAAATACCTTGGATATTCCGAAGAGTCCGGATGAACTTTTATCTTGTGGCACAACATGATAGTTCACAATTCTCAGAGTTCTGATAGTTCTTTTGTCTTGGTAGAGCTTTTATAACCGCGGTGGTGACAGTGGTTGATGTGTGGGGTTTCGGGAGTTTCTTCTCCGAAGTGGTGCTCACTCCTGTCCGAACTTGACTCTTTCCATATGGAACTTTTCTTCTCTTAACCTCGGAGTCTGAGGTGCAGTACCTTGTCTTGTCTTGGCAGAAATGGGTGATGGTTGTAAAGCCATCAGTGGGGAAGAGATTGATGTGATTCTCCCCTATTGTAACTTCCTTTAGTTTTCTCGGTCGATGCAGATGGCAAGAGGTTTGGAACTTATAATTGCTGGCTTGACCCGATTTTGTGGAAATGAGGTAGTGCCAGTTATGGAAAGGAACTAAATGACAATTGTCCCTCCGATCACATTGGTGTCAGATGGCACTGATGTTCCGTTCTCTCTGTCTACCTCTTATGGAAACTTAAGATCGATTTCCTGTGTCTTTTCTCAATGGAGGTTCGATGCCCAGCGACTCCCTGACTTGGGCGGTTGACTCCCTGAGGAATGCTGCTAGGTCTGGGACTAAACATCTCACCTTTGCCTTAAGATTCCTGGGCTCGATGTATTTCAAACCTTGCTTATTGCAAATGACTTCTTCTCAGGACCTGCACAAACACTGTCCCCACTCCCAACGTAACACTTGTTTTCTTTTCGGGATTTATACTGCTGGGAACGAAGTTACGTGCAGAGTAGTGCCACCCAATGTTGCTTATTTTCCCCTCAATTCTTGTAATTCGTCTCTGCCCTCTAGCTTCTTTGTTTTCTGTATTAACTTAACTTATTTTATAGAAATTACAAATCATATATACCACGGTTCTCACATATGTATGTTTTGACTTATAAAAGATTTCTCTGATCCACTTAAGTTAGGGATTTCCTGTACTTTATGTTAGAAATTTTGTATTTTATTTTTACTTAGTAATATATGAATGTATTTTGAATCAAAATTTTTCTTCAGGAAAAAATTAAATTATCAAAGCTCTACTACTAAAAAATTTATTGAATTTGGGATGACTAACTTTCTATTCAATGATATTATTTACTATCTTCTTAAATATATTCTTTCAAATATGAATGTGTGCTTATATGCCATTCTGAAATCAGTTATGTTTATAATTGAATGAATGAATAGATTAGAAGATTAAAAAATTAAAAAATTTATTTATATGTAGAGCATCGGCCATTATCAAGACTGTTATCACAATATAGTGATATAAGCCAACTGTCAACTCTCACTCCAGAAAAGTTAGAACGATTAAAGATGTTTCAACAAAAAACGGATCAAGCTGGTGTAGTAATAGTAGTAGTCTCAGATGCTTACACAAAATCAAAAACATCACAGCAACAGGTTAATTAAAATTCACTAATAAATAATTTAATTATTTAGTTTCAAATGATCTATATCTAATTAACTATAAAAATTTTATTTCCATATAGGTGTTTTATTGTGAACATAGAAAACAAGTTGTTCTATTAAAATATGATAATTGTCATATTCCACCTTGGTTTACTCAGTTAATGGGAAATGATATGATCATGGTAAGTATTCAAATTTGAATAATAAATATAAAAAAATTATGTATATTTTCCATAAATATATGAGGTGTAATACAGATTTAATTGTTCTATATTGGGTAGAGGAATGCCTAAATAGTAGTAACATGGCATGAGAAGAGTCACTTTTAATCCTTTAAAATAACAGCACTAGGAAGCAGTTGAATATCAACACAAAAACTCTTTCATTGGAACATTTTCGGTTATCGTTAACCACATCATCAGCATTTTCAATAGAATACAAGAAGTTTTTAATTCGTTTTCGAACCAGAATTAAAGAACTGAATATAAACATTTAAAAATTTCAAAAATTAAAAACATATTTTTGTGTCTACGATTTCGTTAAAACATTAACGTACTTTATACATAATACGTACAATGTATAAAAATTTATTTTTAAATTGGATATATATGAGAAGAGTCACATCTAAGAATGTAACAGATATATTAATTTTTTACAAATATCATTACTTTAATCCAACACTTTAAATTTTTGTACTCAATATATTTATTTTGATATTTTCTGAATATTGAGATTTTTTTTCTCTTGATATTTTCAAGTATCAAAAGAAGTTTAATATTTGATAAAGAATATTTTGAACTACATAACAAAACAGATATTATTTTTTGCTTAACTTTTTAATAAAAATACTAATAGACATATACAAGCAATTTCCAATTTACATTCATCTGACTTGTGTAGATCTGTACTTATGTAGGTTAATTTTAGTTAAGGAGTCAGTCCGAATCCAACTCCTTTTGAAAAAATTGAAGGTGCAGGATTCAGAATTAAATCTGGATCCTCCAACTGTTTTACCATGCACCTTATGTTATTTTTACTTTTAAATTTTAATAATTAAAAATTTTTAAATTTATTCTTTGATATAATTAGTTTTAATGTTAAGTCTTTCTTATCCATTAGTACTCTATTATCATATACTATATAGATTTGATTTATGTATGGTTTCACAATGATCTACCTACATAAGTTGGGGTTTGCTGTAGTTCCTATTCAAAAAGTCAAAAAAATGACTATTCATACTTAAACCATTCTGAACTTACAGTTTAATTTTATATTTTAATTTAATTTTTCAAACCAGTGTTATAGTTATGCAAAAAATTCTACGACTTATAGAATTTATATCAATTTGATATAAATAGCTTTATTTGCTGTGATAAAAAACAATTATATTAATTGTGAAGGATTTTTGATGGAATTTTAATCTGCAAATTAAAGCCAAAATTTTTTAGGGGCCCCAAATTAAAGCCTAGCCACATTCAATACCACTTAAAACACTGACTACAATAAATACATCATCATCTCCATAATTGAGTAAAACCCAAATCACAAATCAGTCAAAACCATCATCTGTTACAATCTTTGCTTGTACTAACATCCACCAAATGTCTATCAAAAGATGCATCAAAAAATTTAATGCAGGATCTAATGTTTAAGTTTAAATATGAACTCTTGTTTATATAAAATAAAGATACTCACTGGGTATGTCAAATTCTTTTTTTTTTATTAAAATTAATTTGGTGTAATATTCAATATCATATTTAATTGTTGTTCTAAAATTTCAAACCATCATGCTCACAGGAAACTGAGAAGAGTTTATAACAGAAAAACCAAAATGCATTTTTCTGCATGGTGTTTCAAAAAATCTGTGCTAGAATTTATAATAAAGATATTTCTTCATTAATCTTTACTAGTGTATTCAGCTCTTCCTGTTAACTAATT
The DNA here is from genome assembly GCA_000484575.1 of Olivierus martensii. Lineage (NCBI taxonomy): Eukaryota > Metazoa > Arthropoda > Arachnida > Scorpiones > Buthidae > Olivierus > Olivierus martensii. The sequence continues at coordinate 34,258 of AYEL01057407.1, read as the reverse complement.
GCAGTTATATATCAGGATCACTGGATATATCTATTAGGATTCTTCATATAAACACATATCTAATTATATTATGTATATTACTTTTGTAGTATTTAGAAAATCCTCAATTTGTATTTGCACTGAAAGCTAAAATACAAAGAGCACTCAATCCAGCCTCTTCTGAGACAACAAAAGAAGCTACAGATGAGGCTAAAATGCAGTTTTTAGTAAGTTTTATTAATTTAATTAATTTTTTACTAAAAAATTATTTTGTACTATATTATACTGAAAAATAAAATTAATGCAATCTTAGGTTAATTTCATGAAAAAGAATTTACCTCAAATAGATGAGTGCGTTTATATTGCTGGAAGCAGTAAATTACAGAATCCTCGTTCTGAAGAAATATGCAGGTATTACTATTATTGTATTTTATATAGATTGTGCTTATTTTGAAATTTCATATTTAATAAATAGAATACAAAGTTAGGTTAAACTTTAAATAATAAGCAAGTGAAGTGAACACCTTAATATATATTATATTAACAGTGGTAATATACTCTAATAGAAACCTGTTATAGTCTTTTTAACTAAAGAACTTACAAGGTCAAATTTGATGATCGAGTGTTTTCAGTTAAAGTTAATTATAGGTGATACGATGTAAAATGTATCGCAATAGAAAATTTATTACCATTTTAGATTTGATGTTTGATTTAAAAACATAGTAATATTAGTATTTTAATCTTTATAATTAATTTTAGCATTTGTAAAGAAATTTGAAAATTTATTTTAAAAATTTACATTTTATCTCTCTATGTTTTTAATATAAATAGCGCACACAAAAATTAATATTATTATTATCTATTAAATTATTTAGAACTCAAATTAATCAAACTCGAACGCCCACCTTCCCCTGGCGGATAAAGTTTTAAGTTATATTTTTAGAATAATTATTATTTTTTTGAATTAAAGCTATGGTGCCACCATCTATTGAGTTAATAGGGAAAATAAAATAAATTTTATTTTGGGAAAATAAATTTGTAAATTATAGCTTAATCATTAAATACTAGATGGCACCACCTTAGTACGAAATTATAAAAATTATTTAATTATTAACTCAATAGATGGTGGCACCATAGCTTTAATTCAAAAAAATAATAATTATTCTAAAAATATAACTTAAAACTTTATCCGCCAGGGGAAGTTTGGCTTGTTAGTTTGATTAATTTGTAAAATGGTTTATCCCCTGTTTGTTCGTTGTTTATAATTGAATATTTAGAACTCTTTTTAGCAATACAAAATTATTTATTTTTATGAAATAGAAATGTTTTCAGTTTTCAAATAAAAACATCTTCAGCTATACATTATTAAAAATTTTTTTATTTTATTTAAGGTTTGATTCATGTCCCTAATTGAAATGATTTTAGAACAAACTATTTTCAAAGATATTTTTAAAATATGGTTTATACACAATGATGGCAAATCATATTAATATGGGTTTTTTTTTTTTTTACACTATTTATAGATTATGCTACAAATCAAATATATGACTATATAATGGAGTTTTTTTATCTATACAATATAAAATGGGCACAGTGTTGGGAAGGTTTCCAATATTTGTTCATTGATTACTCTGTCATTTTTTGATCTTTCCAAAATCATAATTAATTTGATTGTTTTAGCATACTTCAAGGTTGTACAAGGTTTTATTAATTTTGCATCTTTTTATTTAATTTTGATGTTGTTCTCATATGATAGATTAACAGAATACCAGAAATTATAGATTTCAATATATATATATTCATTCTTCTGTCTGGGCATCATTATTGTAAAATTTACATTTTATCTCTATAAATTTTATCTTAATGTACATATTGTGTATACTCCTTCTTGATATATATTATTGTATTTTTATTTATAATTATGTAAAATGTTAAAAATAGTTACATTTCACATGATTGCATACTTTATCCCTGATTCTTTTCGAATTATTTTTACCACATGCTTGGAGTTTATGGAATGATGTATCAGTATATATTTGTTGCTTGGGACAAGTTGTTGTTGTTGTTGTTGATGTGTGTATTGTTAATTTGCATGTTGTCATAATATTTATTTTCTATTTTCCAATATATTTTGAGCATATAGTTTCTGTGATAGCCAAATGTATAACCATCAGATATAATTTTTTATAGCTCATTATGTTTTGCTATTGATTTTGAACAATGAATGAAAAATCTCTTCAAATATGCATTTAAATTTGCTCTTTTTTATATCATATGATCATTGGACCAGACAGTTATTAGGATAGGATTATATTTGGACTTTCTATATACAGTTGTTATATATTCAGCCTGCATTATGACTAGATCTATGTCTAAGAAATATGTCCATAGAAAAGAATTCAGTTTGAGAAATATAGAATAGTCTCTTATTGTAAGTCATTAAAAGAGAATAATCTATATTGAATCAGTGATATTTAAAATAGATGATGTTATGTGACAACCACGTTCATTGGGGAGATGGTAATTAACTCATCATTTCTAATTTCCTGAAGTGAAGGCTATGAAATGTAAATTAATCCTTAAACTAAACATATAAATGATATCCAAAATAATAATAAAATAGAAAAGAAATAAAAATAAATTAGGAAAGATCAGGATTAGATCTTCACAGTTGAACCTTAAACCAGATGTGGATATCTGGCAAAGAACATATATATTGCCAAAATAATAAAAAAATGGAGGGGTATCAATACTTTTGTCCACCACTGTATATAGTCTAGCCCTAGGTAAGTAGGGACTTAAGGAATCGGGAGTCAGTTGTTTTTTCCGACTTCTGACTCCGGGCAATTTAAAAATCTGACTCCACCCAAAAACCTCCGACTCCGCAACCCTGGTGATTAACCTTTCTGGAGTTGCAAAACACTTAATTATAAAAAAAATTTTGAGGAACATGAAACTCATTAATTAGTTTTAAGATTATGTCATAAGGTGACAATCTTAAAATTAACAACAAAAATATGTGTGCTAATCTTAACATATCTTTTATTAAAATTAATAGCTTACAATAAGCATTCACACAGATATATATCATTTAGAATCCTTCCAGAGAGTGTCTGCCTACATGTCTGAGGTCCCAGAGTAAAAATAAAAAAATATTGTTTAGCTAATGGACATAAGCTGCCAATAACTGGAATATTTATGCATGAAACTGATATAAACAAATTTCACTGCCATCTGTAAAATGATATTGTACATATCAAATTTACATTACAGTAAATATGATAAAGTGTATTGTACATATTACTATTGTATACTTAATGCAATGTAAAAAGTTATTGTATGCTTACTTTGCTACATTTTGTTTTCAGACTTACTACTATATAGTATTATTTTATTGTCAGTTTTTTGTTAGTATTGTTAGTGTATTACAATACATTATTGTATAATACTATATTAGTTAATTGTAATAAAATTCTGTATAGTATTTTTGCTATTTAAGCAGTACAATATACTACAGTATACAATATAGGTTTGTGTATTGTTCATAAGTAAAATTATATCATAATATTAGAACATATTCAGAAACAATTTTCCTCCAAAGGTGAAATAGGCATTGTAACATAAGAGATTTGTTAGTATCTTAGGGTGGATGGTTTTACAGTTGTATGTATGATCCCAATATAACAGGGGTGGCCAACTTGTTTCTCATTAAGATCGACTTTATATGTTAATAATGAGTTCACGATCTACCTTCGAAATTCTTCGTTTGATGGTGAGAGTAGAGATAGGAGCCAAAACCACACATCCCAAAATGACATTAGCCCAAAACGAGATATCTGGCAGCAGCGACGGTTTTTCCTTTTACTTTAAATCATAAATCTCAAATACAATACTTCACTTCAACTTTCACAACTGTCAATTCATAGACGCCATGTTGGCATTGTCAGCGAATTTAGAATTTTGTCGAAATGCTCTGCTGCTACCAGCTATTCTGTTTTGGGCCATACTCACCAATAAAGCTAAATTTTGGCTTTAGTTGTCTAGAGAAGGCACTATACAGTAAGAGAGTTGTCCGATAATTTACGAAGATCGACTCCAAATCGTTCTGCGATCGACCTGTTAGCCACCCCTGGAATACAATAATGATCTTAATCAGCCCAAAAAAAATATATAGGAGTTACTAAGAAAAACTTGAATATTCCCTAATCGATATAAGAATGATATACTACAAGAAAAGATTAATATCCTATCTAAACGTTTTTATAAATACAAGCTTGATATCAAATGGGATACAACTAATAATTGCCATCTAAAATATTAGAAGATGGTCTAGTAAAAGAATCTGTTGAAATAGCAAGAAGCCTCTCTATAAACGTCATAAATGAAAACCAAAATACAGATTTGCTGAAAGTCTGCATATATGTACTACATATAAATATGCAAACAATGTCTGCTGTAGCCCTTCTGTTTTTTAAAAAAAATCTTGTAAGCATTTTATTTTTTTTTCTTTTTCATTCTCCTTTTAAAGAATATATATATAAAATTAAATATATTTGTATTTTTATTTACAATAGTTATAATTACAATATTTTAAAAAGTTCTAAGCATTGCAAAATTTCAACTTAAGAATCGCTCCAATTCTATTACTATATATCAATACCTTATAATAGAATTGAAGCTGTTCTTAATTTGAAATTTTGTAATTCTTAGAACTTTTTTAAAATATTGTAACAATTATTTTAGTGTTGAAAATGCCTACATATCAGCCAAAAAAATTGCAATAAAATATAATTAACTTTAATTTACTGCTATTTAGTGCTATTTTTATTGGTTTTTTTGCAGATATTTAAATATTGAATATTGCACAAATACGATTAAAATATATAAACTGATTGTGTCATCTTTGTACAGGTAGACACTCAAAAATCCGGCAATCTCGGGATCTGAGGAGTGGTGGATTTTTGAATATGCTGGATAGTTGAAGGTTTGTATATGCTGTATATATTTAATAGAAAATTACCACATTTACAGTCGTATGTTTCATAAATGGTTCGCACAGACACACCGTTACTAAGTTTTTTTTGTATTTCCACTTTCTCTGCGATCGATAACACATGATGTTTACGTTTTATGCCACATTTCTTTGCTGAATCCATAATTAGGCTAAACAACAGCAAATAAATATTAAAAAAAGAAGGAATGAGCAGAATTACGTGTTAGCGTGGCAAGCAACACCAAACAACTGAGAATGGTGTACATTAGGGGTGTCAAACTGGCGGCCCGCGGGCCACATGCGGCCCTCGACATGATTTTTTGTTGCCCTCAAGGCTCTTAACTAAAATGTTATGAGATTAATATATATAAGATATGTTATGAGATAATAGGAAGAAATTGTCGCTTCGTAGCTATGTCATATACTATGATACACTAGTTTGATTTTAGTTAAATATAATTGCATTACCGGTATTTTTTTTTCAGTTAGCCTTACCAGACGTATACGTACAGATGACAACTGATCTTTCAGATCAGTGAAACAAAGTGCTTTCGTGCAAAGACATCATCATTTTGTGCAAAATTTCTTACAAAAAACAAAAAGCCATAAATGAGAACCTTTATTTTTTTGGATAGACAAATAAAGTTGCAAACAATTCCTCTTTGAAGGACCGTATAAAGAATGCACCAATAGGCTTTTTAAAGATTTGTTGTGTTATTAACTTATTTAAAAAACGTAAGTAGTTATGGATATTTGAATTTATAAAATTTTAATGGAAGCTTTTGTTTTTGTACAGAAAATGTGACTTTTAACGTTTAATAGAAAATTAAAAATTCATAGCGAGGAATTGAATTTAAAAAATATGCATAATTAAAAGCAATTATGTAGTAATTACTGTATATCTTTTTGTAATATATTTATTTGATTATACAATCTTTTTAATTATCCTATCTATATATTTGAATTCTTTCTGCAAAATGTAATTTAAAAAAAAATTTAAATGTGATATGGTCTGCAGCATCTTACAGGCTTAGTAAATGGCCCTTGAATTAAAATGAGTTTGACATGCCTGGTGTACATCAAAACATCAACGGCAGCTCCAGAAAACAGTACGGGGAAATTTGAAAATACGCTCCTAAAATTCATGCTGGAATACTGAATAATCCGGATTTTTGGTTACCAGATTTTTGAATGTCAACCTGTACTAATAGAATATCTAGCTACTATCATAAGATACATCATATTTATCTTCCCCCTGAAAATAAATATACATGATTGCATGCTTGGTTGTTATAAAAATTAAGAGGAGTAGATTCCACTTGAGCTATGATTTACAACAAAAATCAGAACAAACACTGCAATAGGCATCTTGATATATACTTGAAAGCTTTACTTCCAAAACATGGAGGCAGTAAATTTATATGCAGCCAGCTCTCAGAGAAATATCACTACTTTGTGAGGTCCTCTTTTGCAGCATATACATTTGAATTTCCTAGTCTGACTAGGATCAATCTAATATAAGCATAACAAAGGTCTTTTAGAATGTTGATCAAGGATTCTTGAAGAACCATTTTCCACTGATCTTTAGCTCAGGACTTGTATTTTCCATCTATTTTTTGATATGATGCCACAAATCCTAGATCTGGTTGAAATCAGGCAAATTTGAGATCCAGTCCAGAATTAGTCTTGATTGTGAATGAAGTCAATTAATGGTGGAGCAAATAGTATGTGATTTAGCCTATTGATGTCTTATGACTTCTATACACATCATGGAAGTGGAATAAACAAAAAAAAACAAAAAAATTCAATTCTGATTTATTCAGTGCAGATACTGGAGATCATTTTTTTGTAATTTATTGGTTGAACCTCCAATGATGGTTCCTAAATTTTTTGATTCTCAAAAATTTCAAATTATCTTTAAAACTTTTTAAATGGATTGTATTAGTAAAATGTGAATTATTTTTTATTAAATCATATTGATTCTATATTCAGAATAGAATGTAGAATCAATTATATTTTTGAAATTTTTACATGAAATGTGAAATTTTCATATGTCGAGCTTTGAATTCATAAAACTGAAAAAATATTGCTGATAATACAAAAATTTTGGTTAATACTGTTAAAATAAATAGTATTGTTATTTATTTGTTCATTTAATACTTATTTGATAATTAAGTAAAATATGAGAAAATCCTAATGAAAAAAACAATGCAGGCTATAAAAAAACTTTATTGTGGCATGACACTTTTATTGTTTTATGGTGGCCAATCCTTTCACAGGAAATTGCAGCCAAGCTTACTTTACTGCACTGGATGTGATATTGGGTATAGTGTGTCAGTAAAGCATCTTCAGGCCAATTAAAAAAGAAAAAGTTATAACTGTTTATGTATGATTGTGGATGATTTTCATGTATGTTGTATTTTTGGTTATAAATTCGAAAATTTATTATATATTAAAATAAAAATTATTGATAAGAAGTAAAAACATACCAATAAATACATTTTATTAATAAGAATGACAATATTTAAATATATTTATGAAATTTTCAACTAATTATAAAACATAATAAAATATAACTTAATGAAAATTTGCATATTTTGTTTTTTATTGATAATTTTTTAAAATATGGTCCAATTTTCTTTTAGTTTATTTTGTTCAGAAGGCTTGCAGTGATCAAAAAATTATGAACATTTCATTGGATGGCTAAGATTTCATACAAAAAAAAAAAAATCATGTTTTATTCAATTTCATATGAATGAAAGTTGTAAAAGAAATAAAATACAAAAATAAAATTTTTTACATTGTTAGAAGTGTGTAAAAACACAATAAACTGTAAAAATGTCAAAAGATTTTGATGAAAATTAAGAGCACTTTCACAATATTAATTTTTTGCATATTAATTTATTTTTAAATATTTTAGGGACCTTAACAGATTAATGAGATCTTGCTAGAAGATCCCTGTGAATGAATGCAGATCTTGTAAAGTAGAAAATCTGTCATGAAATTACCTAGTAGTATTGGGCAATTACAGTCCCATCATACAAAACCAAATCACCAATGCCAGAATACTCAAAACATCTTTACACTTGTACAATGCCTGGAAACTTCAAAACTGTTACGAAGCAAAAAGTGAACAAATACAATGGTTTCGCTTAATTGGGACACGTCGGGCCAAGCCATTTTGTCCCAATTAAAGTGGCTGTCCCAATTATAATAAATTCTAAAATAAAATATGTAATTTGTAGGTAAATAAATAATGAATAAATTCTAAAATAAAATATGTAATTCGTAGGTAAATAAATAATAATCTAAAATAAAATATGTAATTCGTAGGTAAATAAATAATAGGTAAAATCTAAAATAAAATATGTAATTCGTAGGCAAATAAATAATAGGTAAAAAAACTGAAGTAGTAATAAATTCTAAAATATGTAATTTGTAGGTAAAAAAATAGTAATTACCTATTTTAATGATTTATTAAAATAGGTACCTAATTATTAGTTTTTTACTGATCTCCGTGCTTCAATACTGGGCCGCTAATATTCACGTCTCGCCTATAGAAACTAATGCTAATAGAAATCCATTGATCTAATGCTTCTTTGACTTCTAAATCCTTTCCATCACGCTTTCTTTTCGATGTTCCTGGAATTTCTTTCTGTAATGCCCACTCCTTATGCAGATGATTTTCTTTTTGTAGGAGATGCATCTATGGTAGATTTTGGTTTATTTCAGCGAATCTATGTTGACTTGTATTAAATGGCTGGCTTTTAATTTTATCCAGCAAAGTAATTTTACTTGAAAGTGTAAAATCCTTCTTGACATCTTGGCAAAGATTAGTGTATGTATGTGTAGCCATACTTTCAAAAAATCTCAAAGAAATTTTACTTGAGTGTAAAATCCTTTCTTGACATCTTGGCAAAGACTAAATGTATGTGTAGCCATACTTTCGAAAAATCCCTAAAATATATCTAAAACTGAAAATTCGTTTTCTGCTACTGTCCCAATTAAACGTTTAAATTTTGTATTAGTTTATTAGTTTGGTTTTCATTCTTTGAGATTTGTCCCAATTATGCGGCTGTCCCAATTAACCAGTGTCCCAATTAAATGGAATCCACTGTATATGTACATTCAACTAATGAATAACTCTCAATCCAATAGTTTTGTACAGGACTGGGAAAGATGACTCATCAAATCAAATTCATCTCCAATCATTGATTCTCAATCTAGGGCAGATGTGTCTGACCTATGAAAACTACTTTTTTGCTGAGCTGGCATCAACTTAGACTTTCACTTACTCTTGTATGAGCTTTAAGCCCATGTTATATAGCCTATTGATAACAGTTTATAAAGATCTAAGTCAATGTATTTGCGTGAGTGAGTGTTATGTGTAGGAGTGTAGGTGTGAATGTATTTGTGTTTGTTTTCATTTCACAATTCTGCAGCTTCCATTTCTATATAAGCACCAAGACATTACTTCAGGATAAGGCAATCAAAATTGATCTTCTCTAGTATTGATACATCCAGACATGATGGGACCATTTCCTCATAGTGTCTGAGAAACATTCTGACAAGATACTCATTCAAACATAATTCCTAAACAATCTGCAGCATAACTAATCCATTTCATCATTTCTGGAAGATCATCTTGCATACCTGCAGTCCTAATCTGTCTTGCCATTTTTTTTTGAGTTTTGTACTATATAGAGACTGCACCAGCTTTTATATTGTCCTTCATTTAAATATTGTTGATTGTGCAAGACATAAAACAGCAAAAATTTCTACGTCCAGCAAGCAATGTCTGTCAAGTGCTGGGTGCACCTAAATTTATTGCCTCTGAATTTTGGGAGGAGTAATGTTTTCAGGCATAAATCAAGATTTCTTTTACATTGTTTATATCAATTTTTATTGCAAACCATAATTCATATGGAGTACTTTATTTATTAAAAATGTTTATTTTCAAGAAGTATGCTTTTCTTATCACTTATAACATCCATGCATAGATATGTGCACATTTATTGCCTTGGGAATGAAATTTCTAAAACTGATAATTTCTTGTTGAATATGTTATTAAAAATATGAATATGAATGTTTTTCATATTTAAATAAATTCAAAAAATATTAATTTACAAGATGCTTCACAAATAAAATTGGAAATGTGTAAATCAATTTTTTTAGTGAGTAAACGTAACTACTGCTAATACATATATCAATATTATTAAATGGAATATAATATTAATATAAATTTTTTTAGTGAGTAAACGTAACTACTGCTAATACATATATCAATATTATTAAATGGAAATATAGTAATCTCCAATATCCCTGATCAATAATTTTTCATTTTCAAATAAGTTTTATCATTTAGAAAATATAGAATGATTAAATTTGCAGCTGATTTCAGATATCAGATTTTCATTTCCAACAATCACACGTGCTGGTTGGCTTTCCAATCCAGTCAGTTATAGCAAAATTTTCATTACATGTTTTGATTCTGATTTTTTTATTATTTAAACTTTGTTAAAAAATTTTTGCTGAGATTTAGAAATGATGGAAACTTTTAATATTTTTTTTATATTTTCTACCAAACAAACACTTCAATAAAATTGTATTGATAGAGAAAAACAATGCAACATGATCATGGCCTGCTCTCCATTCAGGTTTTTCTTCACACTGCATCATGAAGTTTCAATGTTATAAGTCTGGCATTAGCATTGAATACTATTATCACACCAAAATCCAAAATACTGTTCTTCTGGCTTGTAATTATTATTGGCCAGAACATTTACTTCCTGAAAATTTTTTCCTTTACACTTAGGCTTTTAATTGCAAATTTAAAAATCAGTTCAAAACTTATTTTGTATGTTATCACATCTTTCCTTATTTTATAGCTTACTACTTGATTAATTTGAATATGCTGCTGAATTTAAAATGGGATATTGTTCTGATAGTAATTTATTAGTAACTAAGGATAGTAATTTAGTAGTAGTTCTGATAGTCTACCAAGCATTCAATGGCATCTCTAATAGGATCTATTAAAAAGATTGAAGAATAAGTTTCAATAATTAATCCCTAAACTAATCCCTAATGAAAAATCTGAACCTAGAATAGAGACTGGTTTCTCAGATGAAATTTAGCATGTGGCTTGATTAACTCATTTCATTGCTATTTTTCTCACAAATCTGTTCAGCAGACAGACACCAGACAGACAATTCCATCCATTTAGTTATTTCAAAAAATTTTGTGAACAATCACTTTCAATTAAGTCAATGCAACAAGGAGTATGAAACTGATAATTTAAAACTGCATTAATTTTCTTATAGTATGCAATCAAAATGGACATTTAGCATAATATAGTAATAATTTTAAAAGCAGTTCCCTGCAATTTTCAAATTAATGCTGAAAAACTTGGAAAAATATGCACTTGATACTTTATATATTATTCATAATGAATAATACAGAGTGGCAATAATTAAAGAGGTGGTGTTTAAAGCCCAACAGCCAAGAATCTGTCGGGCCAAACTCAGCCAAATTTGATGTACATGCTTTCCAGACTATGGGAATTCTATTTCAATAAAGAAAATAAATCCTTCCAAAATGCATCACCAGGAAAAAATGCTGCTGTACAGAGTTAATATTGAAATTCACACTCACATATGCTAAATTATGCAAACTTCAGTCAACTGTCATTATCAGATTCATAGATATAAGTCCATACAGGAGTGGTATGGATCTGATATGACCTACTAGACAATGACATGATCGTAACTTTATGCAATGTTCTGTCTGCGTGATTGTACTTTGCTTGTAAAGCTTTAACAGAAGCATTATCACCAAAATGATAATGCTTCTGTTGCACTTCGATTATTCCAGACAAATATTTTACAGAAAGCCCCATGACTATTACAATTTGTGAAAAATGATCTCACACTTCAAAAAAAATTGGGTCTTTACAAATGCAACCAGGAAAGGATAAACTTATGTCAAATGAAGAATTTGAACATGTTACAACTGCCATGGTGAATGCTAGATACAGCAGTGCTCAGGCAATATCCAGACCTTTTCTCATTTGAAGACTGCATGAGAGCTAATATCCTTCCCAAGGCCACATTCCAAAAAAAAAAAAATGTTCAAATTTACTGAAAAATGCAAATATTTTAATACTAATTTAGCTTTCATACAGAATTTACCCTTTCAAGTATCTTGTATTGCCATATGGCAGAGTGCATACTAATAATATTTCATGGTAAAGTAAGTCAACATACCCTATTGATATGGTACATAACATAAGTGGGAATTTCATCTAATTAATAAATAGCCTGGCTTAAATATATATATATTATTTTTAACAACTAGCTGCTTATCTTTCAGTACTCTTCTGAGATTGTTTTTTGTGAGAAAGTAGTAATATATCAGGCTGAAACATGAATGTACGTAGTCTTAACTGGTCTCTTCTAGGTGTTCATCTGCAATTTGTGATCTTAGGATGTCTTATTTTGTGTTAAATAGGAGATTCACACTGATATGTTGTTGAGAAGCAAGGTGTTATGCATGTTCCCTGAGGTGAGGATATTCGACAGCATTTTTCTATATTTGAATGGGATCTTTTTTTTGCTGTCAAACAGCGACTTCAAAATATCATCTTGTGAGAGCTCAATTAACTCCATCTGCAGCTCCTCTGGGGCCTTAAACATCAATTAAGTGAGGTTGAAAAACCAATTTGAGGTCATGTCATGCTTCTGAAAATCAGTGAACTTTTCATTGTATTCTTTGATTAATAAGTCTATAACTGATTTATATTGTTTGAAACATTCAAAAGAATATTTTCCTTCATTAATTATTTTTACTAGGTGAGAAGTGCTTCAGGAAGCTCATTTTGGCCAAGAATTGATTTAAGAAATGTCAAATTTTTTCTGAATATTTTTATTTCTTGCCACATATCATAAAATAGACTTGGTCTTGCAATGAAACATTCAAGTTATTTTTCTTTGTCATTATATCACACAGAAAAGAAACGTTGTTATGGAACTCCTTGCATGATAATTCACAGTATTGATTCTTTTCTTCAAAAAATTGGATTATTTGTTCAAGCAAATACATAACTGACTAAAACCTGTCCCTGTGATAACCAGCACACTTTCAAATGGAAGGGAAATCAACACTAATTACCTCATTATCCATCATTAGGTTCTCACGAAATTATCAATATCTCATTGCATTTGCTCAAATATAATTCACAATTACTACAACTTTCTGCAAAGTATTAAAACAGTGGATTTTGGCATGTAGACTTTTGATGATGCTAAATGCAATGAAAAGAGATAAGGTCCTTTTGGTTTGAAACCATTTTCTTAACTTGTGCAATAAAGCCTTCTTTCTTCCCTGTCGTAGAAGGTGCATCATCTGTCATAGAATGTGCATATACTTACTAAATTAGCCAGATTCAGTCCGTCTTCATGACATTTGTCTTTAAAATTGTTAAATACATCAATTCCTCGTGTTCTTTGGTATGGTACATAAGTGGGAATTTCATCTAATTAATAAAATAGCCCTTTAGAGTGCTCAGAGCAAGCAACTCTTCTAAACACAAAAATCATCAGTTATGGAGCAAACAAAATACAATACCTGCACGGAGTCAGTGCAATCAGTTGATTCATCCAATGCTATTGAATAATACACATTTTCTTTTTGGATTATTTCTTTCAGTTGATCTACTACATTGAGTGCTAATTCATGCTGCCAATCAGCATTAGTTCTTAAAAGAGGCAGTTGTTTGTATTTGTTAATCTTATCAGGATCTAAGCATCCTATAATCTCTACGATACAATCTTTTATAATTTCCTCATCATTAAATGGTTTATCTTTTTTTCCAAGTATATATGCCACTTTATAAGTAGCTTCTGTAGTTGCGTTTCAGTATTCTGTACTGATTGGAATAATTGCCTCTGCTTTTGCTTCCCTTCTTTCAATTTTTGTAAAGCAATCTTTTGGGATTCACCTTCTAGCTTAAAATATTTATTGTCCTTACAAGTAGTGTTGATGTGAATTGTATTTTTTTACCATTGAAATCACAATCACAGAGCAAGTAACTCATAATGTATAAAATCTTCCACTTACAAATTAGAAATATACTTAAATGACCAGCTCTAAGTTCAAAGTTTTCTTGACCAGCTCTAGGTTCAAAGTGGAAAACTTTGAACTTAGAGCTGGTCATTTAAGTATATTTCTAAGTAACTCATTTTATCCTTCTCAGAAACATTGTATTGCAATTCCCACTCATCGTTAAACACTCTGTTCTTCTTTCAGTGACCTTTTTATTTTTTCAACATGATGGGAAGTAAAAAAAATGTAATCAAGTGGCAAACTTGATTACATTTGCCACTTCCTTCTCACTCCGAAAGAAGGAACCACAAACACATGCACTCTCTATGCCAGCCAATTAGTAACTGTCACCACATGTTGCCAGATGGTGAAGAAATTTTGATAGAAACTGACTTAATTTCAGTTTCAAAACTAGCATCAATTCTTTTTTGTTGCAATCATGAATTTGTTTCCTTATATATAAATTTGAATGGAAGTGTTGAGAATTTATTCTGTTCACCTCAAACTCCTGGCACAGTTATTAATCTACTATATATTTTTTGTAATAATATATAATGTTTCTGTTCTCTATTGACTGATTTTTGCTTTTTATATAATATGAAAACTTATTCCTTGTACTTCCTTATACTTAGTGTACTTCCTTGCAGCCACTCTCCCCTCTCTTGTTACATTGTGTGTTTTCAGTTTATCTGTTTTGGTGTAAAATGCATATTTCAAATATTGCTAATATTGCAAACTTAAAACATTTTTCCATGTTTTTTTACATTGCTCTACTTTTGTACACATTTTAAAACCCAATTAAGTACAAAAGTCTGTACTTCTTAACTTTTTTTTATTGCTTGGCCTAAGAATGGTTGAGGCTTCTATGGAAACAGGATTTATATAGACATAAGAAATAGTTTACATTTTTAAATTGTACCTTTGATTTCCCCATAACTGCTGAAAACCAGTTAATAATGAAGTTTCAATAATCTCTGATAGATAGCAGGATACAAATCTTCCTATCAACATGGTGTCTCATATTTTTTATTTTTCAGCTAAAAATGGCAGTTATTATATCAATCAATACAGAATTACGTAGATACATACAATATTTATTTTTTATTTAATTTTTGATCTATCTAATTGTCAAAAGCCAACTAATGATGAAATTTTAAGTTTCCCAATAGATAAAATATATATGACACCACTAATATATGATGTTATTAAGAAAATATAGTAATGCACATCTTGACATGGACAGAATATCATTGTAACAAAAAATTCAGGTTTTATAGTTTTTAATCCTAGAATCACAGATCATCCACATGAATGGAGCTTCACGTGGTTTAGGACGAAAAGGGAGGAATGAGTCACGTGACGTATCACTATCCATTGGGCAGCCGTAAATAGCGGCAACAACCGGGGAAAAGGATGGCGGCACTTTTTATATCCAGAGCTTTAGGGCTGAAGGACTTCAAGTGCCCTTCAGCGGTGAAATAAAATATGAAATAAGCGGTATAATTAGTATATCTGTTACTAATCAACTATAAGAGGCCAAATGTATAATTGAATTTTATTGTTTTTATTTCAAAATAGAAACTATTCCCGTGAAACAGGCCATTATAGCTGTCAATCTTAAAATCCTATATCATATTATACATAGTTAAATTATACCGGAGGCATGGGAGAAGAAAAATTCAACTCTATACATGGGGCTCCCAAATTCAAATTTGCCGGGGCCCCATGAAGCCATAACGCACCGCTGTTTAGAGCTCATCTTAGGCTTGTCAACGTCCATGATAAGAGTCAACCGGAAGATTGAAGGATGTGATTTAAGACGTGTCCAGACCTCTCCTGAAAAATTGTAGCTATGGGACTCCAACTCGAACTTGGATACTCCAAGTTAGTAAACGAATATTTTAACACATCCATCTGGCCGACTGAAGTTCTGAAATAGGTAGAGATCGACCACAAATTTATACAGTTCCGGGTCCGAACCACTATATAAAGTTTCTAAAGGATATGACTCGTATTCGATCCCGATCATCTAGAATTTCTAGATGAAAACCGAAGCATTTCCGCGCAGCCATTAATTTAGGTTTTTGTTTATATTTCGATGACTCGCCAATTGGCCGCGTGGAAACGCTTCGGCTTTCCACTCTGGAGGACCCGGGTTCGAGTCTCGGGTCCCACCCCTTGAAAATATTTATCATGGGGTCCGGGCCCGGCCCGTCGATCCCCGTCCTCCACAATTCGGTTGACCCCTCCGCAGGGGTGGGCAGCCTGTGGAAGGGCTTGTTTCGCCCCGCCGCGCCACTTAGTATTCTCCCTGAATGGAAAGTGGCGTCATCTGTTAAAAAAAAAAAAAATTGGCCGCGTGATAAAACAGTTGCTTACCATTTTCCGGGTTCAATTCTGATAAACCTCCAATTTCTCAAAAGGAATCCAGTTCCACTCTGTTGAATATCATTCTTCAATCTTCGCCCAACTATGGATGTTGGCCAGCTTATCCATTTTTAGATCCAATAAGGATCTAAAAATGGCCGTCACCAGATAAAGCATATCTTATAAGCGATGTGGCGGCTTAACTAAATCTAATCTATGTTTCGATGAGCTATTTAAAGTAACTACTGATTGAAAAATGCGTCGTCTCTTGACAAAAAAAAGTTTAAAAAAATATTTAAAGTTAAAAAAAATTTTTGAAATATATTTGAAAATATCATTAGATATACATTTGTTCGTTTAATAAGAAATATATTTCAAAAAATATCTACCATATTCAACAGATATTGAAGCATTTTTACAGATTATTCCTTCTAATGAGTATACATTGCTTAAGTAATTACAGACCATTTTTATAAATACTGTAGACCAGCTGTTCCAACCTATGGTACACGTACCCCTAGGAGTACGTGGCGGAGGAGGTTAGGAGTACGCGAAAACAATATTGGTGATGGTGGAAAACACCAAAAAAGGAGTTAAAATAAAAAACAAAACCAAATATAGATTTTTAGTTTATAAAGAGGAACTTATGTGAAAGTTGTCCCAAGACCCGCCCACCATTAGTTATATCGCGCGATTACGTATATATCCTTTCCCTCTTCGGAAAAATGTCACTTTGATTGAAAGCGGTCCATTTTAATGTTCGAGTGAGCTGCCGGATTAGTCGCGCGGAAACGCTTCGGCTTTTCACTGTGGAAGACCCAGGAGGGTTATACTGAACATAGCGACATCGCTGAGAAACGACTATCGTTGAACTATCATCAACGACCTCTGCCAACGAGCCGCTTCAGAAATGCGATACTGAACTCAGTTTTAACGATAGTCGTCGACTTTCTCTAGTATCTTCCGCCTCAACGAGCACAAAGTTTGCAACGTCACAAATACGTCACTTCTAGAAGTAACATGTCGGCTATGTAGAAGTAATGATCAATGGGAAACATGGATTTTACCACGTGTTTCACTTACAAGTTAATTTTAAAAAATAGCGGAAAGCGATAAACGTGCTTCGAAAGCGTCACAACAACAATTTGAAATAATGATAGATTATATGGATAGCCATAGGAATCTCTAGACAGATAAAAAAACCGTTGTATTTCCTATATATAATTAAAAATTTAAGCTTGTAACTTTAAGAAATTAGTACAATAAATATTTATTTTCTCTCACTATGCTCTCATTTTGTTTATTTGCTCTCACCATCTTGTCAATAGGAAAAATAAATCAATATTTTAAACAGCGAAGGATAGACAAAAAGAATGGGAAGAATTAATTAATAGTCGTCGACATATAGCTACTTTTTATTTCTTTTACTACCTACTATATTATATCCAAAATCGGAAATTGGTATCAGATAATATGAGAGAGGAAAAAATATAAGATTAAATATGCTAAAAAATATAAGATTAAATTCAACTAATATGTAAAAAGTAATTTTCTTATCAAAAATTTAATTTAAAAATAAATTTTTAGGAAAAAATAAAAATAATAAATTTTAGTTAGTTACGAAATTTATGCTTAACTTATGTTCTACAGAAAGTGCCGTGCTCCTCATAGTCAAAGGCTTAAGTAAGTCTCGAAGATCGTCACAAAGCATTAAAAATAAAGATTTCGTTAACCGAAATAATGAAATGAATGTATTATCAGGCAATTCTAAAGCATTTGTCCTGTCGCGAAATACACGTTCTCTTCTAAGCGATCTCATTTCTAAATATATCAAATAAGGTAATAATGGATTATCAGCGATCTTAGCACAATCGATGTGTCGTTGAAACTCAAAGGCTAACTTTACCCTGTCGATCACTAATGACTGTAGTGAACGACGTATCGGTAGCGGCAGAGATCGTTGAGAAAGTTGAGTATCGCGATCTCCAGCGATTTCTCGTTCATTGACGTCATAACGATAGCTTCAAGGCCAACGATAGTGTTCAGTATCAGGCCCCAGGTTCGAGTCTCGGGTCCCACATCTTGAAAATGTTTATCATGGGTCCGGGCCCCGGCCCGTCGATCTCCGTCCTCTACAATCCGGCTGACCCTTCCGCAGGAATGGGCAGCCTGTGGAAGGGCTTGTTTCGTCCCGCCCATGGAGGTAAGAGATATATGGAGATGGCATGACGTCACTAAAAGTGAAGCCAGCGATGGGTTGACCAAGATGGCCGCCTTTCGAGCATAAAAACTCGGAAGTTTGATCTTAAACTGTAATAACAATCTTTTTTCATGATATAATTATAATAATAATAAATGAGACCAAATATTAACGTCGGCCGGATGGCCGCGTGGTAAAGCTGCGGCTTACCACCCTGGAGGATCCGGCTTCAAATCCGGGTCCCACACCTCCAGTTTTTCAGGAGGGGTCCGGGCCCGGCTCGCCGGGTTCAAATCCGGGTCCCACACCTCCAGTTTTTCAGGAGGGGTTCAGGCCCGGCTCGTTGAACCCCATCCTTCAGCCATCCTGTTGGCCCCATCATGGGTGTTGGCCAGCCTGTGATGGGCTCTATAAGTGGCCGCCGCCAGATAATGAATATCCCATGAGGATATGGCGGCTTAACCGAACTAACCTAGCCTAACCAAATATTAACACAACTGTATGATATACGTAACAAATTTTAATAATAAGTGTATAATAGCTTTTCTGAAACATACAGTATTTATTTATAACATTAATTGCAATTTCATAACATTTTTTTAATATATAAATTATTTTACAAGCATTATTACTTTTTTTCTTTTTTCTAATTCATCTTTCCAATATAGTTTCAGGAATATTAATATTTTTACTCTTTATTTTACTCAGATTCCAGATTGTATTATAAAATTGCAGGTTAATGAGTGAAAAGTGATGCTTATTCAATTGCAAAATTTTATAAATTTTTCACTGAATTCACCGTTTTTTAAATAATTTTATTCTCATAACAAAATTTTTTAAACAGTAAAGTGAAGAATGAGAATGAATGTAAGCATCTCATTATGTATCTTTAAAAGCAACTCTACTGGAAATTATATTAAAACTTTAATAAAAATATTTTACATTCTATTTTTTATGGTTTACTATGCAAAAAGTAAATATTTCAATCATTTGACAACTATTATTTAAATCTGTATTACATATATTTCATATATAAGCTGGATAAGTTGGAAATTTTGTAAGGAACAGCGTTTTCTATCCATAATTGTCTTTTCTACTTTCATTTTTGGAAATCTAACATAAAAACATATTTGTAGAAATATTGTTTTACTGTTTCTATTACTAAAGAACTATAGATACAATTCTATAATGTAATATCAAAATTAATAAACAAATACTTTATAAGTATAAACTACCGAGTTCTGCCGCTTCTAAGACCACAAGAAATCACAAACACTTAAAGCAAGACAATTATTTATTATTATTATTAATAATACTGTATATGTAATATATATCTAATAATAAAATAATATATATTTGTCCCGCTTTAAGTGCTTGTGATTTTTGTAAATACTTTGTTTGATTGAATTGAATTGGTTTTTTAATAAACTAATAGCAGCAAATATATGTATAATTATATAAAGTTTTAATATATATATTTTCTGAACAAAATGAAATTTTTGCCCCAGAATTCAACAAAACGTCTCTTTCTGATCTTCCATTCTCTTTAAATATCGTTGACTAACAATGCCACTTTGCAAATTTTTTACCAGTCCTTCCTTTGGTGTCCATGTTATACAATCATTATTGCCTCTACTGATTGCTTGTTTTGCAAGAATTCGATCCTTTACTGTAGATGCTTTCAAAGAATTCGTCTGCTTAGTTTTCACACAGTTCATTAAAGAAAATATGCGCTCAACTGCTGCTGAAGAATGAGGTAAAATAGTGAGGTTTGTCATAAAATGTGACAAAATATCATATTTTGAATTTTGCAAGCCATCTTTTATGTTTCTTAATTCATACCAATATTGTGGAATATTCTCTGAAGAGACTGGTAAATTTGCAGTATTCAAATGGTAACTTCTCCATTGATCATCTAAATAATTTAAACTTTCTTCAGCTACAATCAAAGGAAAATGAACTGCAAGTAAGATAATAGATGTTGGGGAAATTTTTATATTAAGGGCTATTTTAGGATCCAGTACATTGAATTTTGCAATCAAGCTGTCTTCACTGAAAGAAAATCTTTTCTTGAATTGATTACAAAGTTCTACTAAGAATTTTAAACAGTCATTTTTAAATCTTATTTCATTTTGTTCATCAAAGGGTTCATTAATCAAATATGCTGTTGCTTTTCCACCTAGATAAATGTCATTTAGTTTCTTGTGATTGCTTTGAATATTAGGATCAATTTCTGCCAATTTAGCTGTCTGTAAAATTTCATCTTTAATAAAGCAACTTAATATATTTCTGTATTCAGATGATACCATTGAATATAAAACATGCAATCAAAAATGCTCTGACTGAAATTCTATATTCAGCTTATTTACTTTTTGTAAGATATATTGTAGGAATAGTAATACAGGTTTCGTAAAACCATCACTTAAGGTTCGGAAGATCTCATTTGCTCCATCAACTTTGTCAATTTTTGATTCGCTTTGAAAATATAATAGCAAGGCAGCATATTAATTCAGTATAGCTGAAATAACTTTCTCCCTGGATAGCCA
Source organism: Olivierus martensii (assembly GCA_000484575.1). Classification (NCBI taxonomy): domain Eukaryota; kingdom Metazoa; phylum Arthropoda; class Arachnida; order Scorpiones; family Buthidae; genus Olivierus; species Olivierus martensii. The sequence continues at coordinate 13,074 of AYEL01057407.1, read as the reverse complement.
TCTTGTTTGGGATAGTTTGGAGATTTTATGGAGTGTAGTATTAGCTGCTTCTTGAATAAGAGTAAAGTCACGCTGTCTTTTGCTGCTGCGTGAAAAATATGCAGTAATATTTTTCAAAAATGCTTCTAGATATGATGGAAAAACATTGACAGCATGACTGGCACATAAAGCAAACGAATGACATACACATCCCATGATGAAAATCGATGGAACATCATTTTTAAGAAGTTTCTGAAAACCACTTTTCTTCCCCATCATAGAGGAACAATTATCGCTTCCAAATCCTATTATATTTCCAGTAGGAATATTTTTATTATTTAACAATGACTTTATGACATCATACAAGCCAATAGCAACTCAACAACAACACTATCTAAAAGAGCATCCACAACATCTTGTTTGTTTACATTGAAATATCGAACTACTACTGCTAAAATTTGTGTATTAGAGATGTCTGTGCTTTCGTCGATTATTACAGAAAACTTTTGTTTCTTACATATCTCAGTCACTAAATGCTTTTCCTCAAAAGCTATTCCATCTTGAATCACGTAGGAAAGTTTCGTTCGTCCCATTGATAACTGTTTAGCAATTTTGCTATCGGGAAATGTCATTTTACAGATTTTTATGAGGTGGTCAATGTTAGCAAATGGAATATTGTGTTCAGCGAAATACGCAGCAAGCATTATTTCACTCTTTGCTATTTGTTCGCTTTCTGTACAAGTCTCCTTTTTTAAAAAAATCGAGTAATATTAACACTTGTTTTAGCAACCTCAAAATTTTTTTTATTTTCATAGAATCATTATGTTTTGATAGCATGGATTTATTTGCATTTTTTAGAGTCACTTTACAACACTTACAGTAACTGGAGTCCTTATCGTTTTTGTCTTGTTCTAGCCAATCCTTAAATTCTATTTCATTAAGCCATTCCACTTTGAAACATTGAGCATACCATTTGCGTTTTTTTGTCGGTATATTTTGTTCGTTCATTTTGAATTAAAATGCATTCACCAATTTAAACTAGTATAAAAATTATCATCACAATTTAAAACAATACACACGTAAATTAAAGAAAGCTGAAACACGTGCAGTCGGTAGCATGCATGATGCCAGATTAATATTTTTATTTAAAGCAAAAATCAAACTGGCAACATTGTTGAAAAGTCATACAATTTTGTTCTAGTAAAACTATAGCAAAGCCTAAATATATATTTTTTCCAATTATAATAATTATTATCTGTATCTATTTCCTCAATAAGATTCAAAACCCAAGATTTTCTATAATTTTCAAAATAAAAACCAAGATCCCAAGACCTCAAGTAAAAACCCAAGATCTTGGGGAAAAATCCAAGCATTGGCAGCGCTGCCTCCATGGTCCCGCCACGTAGTATTCTACCAGAATGGAATGTGGCGTCATCTGTTGACAAAAAAAAGATCACACGAAGTTTCACTATTGTGTTGTGAATACTATAATTTTAATAAATACTATTAATCTTTTAACAATTGAATTTAAAATTAGAGGATTATTTCTGATTTCAATCTTTTAATGATTGATTTTTACAATTCGAGAAAAATTACAGCATTTAAAAAAATTTTAAGATATTATTATATATTATATATTAAGATATTTTAAGATATTATTTGACTTTTAAGGAATTGGATAACGTTTTCTGTATAATTTCTTGCTGCTGCTTAAGGCCACAAATATTAACAACAAATAGATTTTACATTCATAAAGATTTAATAACTAAATTTATTTTAAGGAAACGTATGACTCAGATAAGCAAAATTTGCCATTTTGACTTCGAAAGTAACCTTTGCTTCCTGATAGTTATGCCCAAGGTTATGCCACAGAATTTTAAATTTTGAATTTCACGAGAAAGTTCGCAGCAGAAATCAAATTTTGAAAGCACAAGTTAGCCCAAAAACATTCTGATAATTGATCTGGCCGATTTTTTTCTTCAGGAACTAGCATTCTATGTTTTAAAAAAGAAATATTTTAAAATCTGAATTTTCGAAATATTGCTGAACAAAATGAAATTTTTGCCCCAGAATTCAACACGAAACGAATATAAATTTTCATGAAATACAAAATTATTAATATTCAATTTGTATTTCATATTTTATCATATATATAATTATAGCAATAAATTTGTTACTTTTATTATTATAATAATTGCATTTTTTATAAGGACTAGGCAGGGCCGGATTTACCAATAGGCCGACTAGACCGCGTCCTAGGGCCTCGCAATTCTAAGAGCATCACTATCAATCAATTTTCAACTTTTATAAACTTTTAATAAGAAAAAATGGATTACCAATAGGCCGACTAGGCCACGTCCTAGGGGCCCCAGAACTATCAGTTTCAACTTTTATAAACTTTTAATAAGAAAAAAAGGGTTTTTATTAAAGTGCTAGATAGAAAGTAAAATTTTAAAGGTTTCTTCAACTTTTATAAACTTTTAATAAGAAAAAATGGATTTTTATTAAAGAACTAGATAGAAAGTAAAATTTTAAAGACTTTTATAAACTTTTAATAAGAAAAAATGGGTTTTTATTAAAGTGATGGATATCTAAACTTTTAATAAGAAAAAATGGGTTTTTATTAAAGTGCTAGATAGATGTAAAATTTTAAAGGTTCCTTATAAGTTATAAGGAGCCTTTAAAATTAAACAAAATTTTAAAGGTTCCTTATAAGTTATAAGGAGCCTTTAAAATTAGACAAATTTTAAAGATTCCTTATAAGTTATAAGGAGCCTTTAAAATTAGACGTAGCTAATTTGAATTTTTAGGGATCCCAAAGCCTTGCTCGTCCTAGGGCCCCTAAAAATGCAAATCCGGCCCTGGGACTAGGTATCGGTGGACTACACAAAGAAATAGTTTTATATACAGGGTATTTCTTAGCACCCGTACCACCCTTTTTTCTCGGAAACGCGATGAGATAGGAAGTAGGGGAAAAAATTTGATAACCAAAATATATCCGAAGAATCGAATGGACATGATAAAAATTTTGTGGGCCCATCGGAAATAGCGGCACAAGAGGTCAACTTTGAAATCTCTAATGGAAACCTATGCCGAATTTGGCATAATTGGATAGAACTGTATAAAACAAACAACTTTTGTTTTTGAAAGTTTTTTAATATCACCTTCGATTATGAGATATCACAAAAAAGGTACCGCTGCATGTACCGCCGATTGGGCTATCCAAGCAGTAAGAAGAAGAAGAATCAGACAGAGGGCATCTGTGTACAATGCGGAACATTATTGAAGCAGCAAAGTGCAGTATTTTGCAGATTTTCTGGTACTCGGTAGTAGCAGTAGAACTGCAGGTGCGACAAGTCTTTCGCCATCACAGTTCGCATGGAGCCATACTCAAGAACAAGGGTTTCTAGACTTGTTTCAGCCCTTTATGAGCGCCATGGATGTAAATAGATTCCTTCTGTCAGATTCTTCCTTATTATTGCTTGAATAGCCCAATCGGCAGTATCTATAACGGCATCTTTTTTTTTTTTTTTTTTTTTTTTTTTTTTTTTTTTTTTTTTTTTTTTTTTTTTTTTTTTTTTTTTTTTTTTTTTTTTGTGATATCTCACAATCCAGATGTGATATTAAATAACTTTCAAAACAAAAGTTGTTTTTTTACAGTTCTATCCAATTATGCCAAAATCGGCATAAGTTTCCATTGGAGATTTCAAAGTTGATCCTTTGTGCCCTTACTTCCGATGTGCCCATAAAATTTTTATCATGCCCATTCGATTCTTCGGATATATTTTGGTTATCAAAATTTTTCCCCTACTTCCTATTTCATCGCGTTTCTGAGAAAAAATGGTGGTACGGGTGGTAAGAAACACCCTGTATATAATCTTATTATTACTGTATAAGATAGGATTCTTTATTAAATAATTATTTATTATTTGAATTATTTTCTTTATTTAATAATTATTTAATAAAGAATAGAATAATTCTATTTTATAACTTAGAAAGTTAATAATAAATTATTTATTATTAACTTTCTAAGTTATAAATTAAATACTTTGTTGAAAATATTTTTTCATTTAGCAAACGCTGAAAAAATCGCATTTCGATGCAGTTATGTAACCTGAGACCCGTTACTTAATTAACATAATTAGGTCATTTTAATTTATAATAGCGATTTATATGAGTGTTGCTTCGTAGCAACAATATTCATTTTTTCAATACAACCAAAATTACTGATAGAAAAAATAATACATACATTACTTTAAAAGGTCATTATTACAATACAGTAATTAATATAATAATTATTTTATAATAAATGTTCAATTTTTATTCTAATTTTGTAAAATTAATACAAATTTGTCAGAATACTGAAAATTAATTCCTGTTTTCCATTTATTGGTGATGATAATGTATATACTTTTTGCTAAACCATTATATGAATTAAATAGTTACTTTTACAATAAATAAATATATATATAATATATATTTAATACAGGTGTTTTATGCACTTTATTAATACTATACTGTACTTCTTTTAAAAAGACTAAGTATATAAATAGGTTAATAAACCGAACTATTCAATTTTTATTTTCTATGATGAAGTATTTCTTTCATCAAATAAAATGTTATACAGTGTTTCACTTTTTAACAGAAAATAAGGAAAATAATTTTTTTTTTTAATTCGGTAATTTTGTTTCAAAGAAGTCGATAAATTCAATACTATTTCAATATGAATTATAATTATTTAAACAAATTTGGGGAAAAATATCTTATTTTTACGAAATATATTTTTTCAGGTTAAAAAGAGATCTAATTTAATTATTTGCTGCACATTAACATTTTCAATTTCATTAACATTGTTTAGTAAAATAAAATGTTCATTAAAAGTTTGGATTTATCGGATCTCTCGTAAAATATTCCTAGACAAATTGCGAATGATTGAGATTATTTTAAATTACTATTACGAATCTATCTTTGCGAAACGAAAAGTTTCGTTTTGGCTTCAATAAAATCTCTGCAATATTAAATTTAATCGAACATCTGAAGTATGGTGTTAATCCTCAAAACATTAATCTTAAAATAATTTTGATCATCATCCACAGTTTCATCTTTATCGGGAGTTTTATTTACAAAGTCATTGTGGTTAACTTGAACGGATTGAACATTTACTAAAGCTTTATCGCATCCCAAACTAAAAAGAGACATTCGCCGGAAAGAACAGCAAGTTCCTGTCGAATAGCATCTGAAATTGATTTGACAGAAGAAAAAATCTGTAATGTTTTAATACAAGTTATAAACTTACGTGCTCCTCTTCATTATAAATTCGTTTTATTTTTAGTATTTCTCCGTAAAACAAGTTTAGAATCACTTAAATTTCAACTTAATATTTATCAAACTTCTTGGAACAAATATATTAGTTTCCACTTATTATTTTATAACTTCTTATTCTAAACAGATTAAAATCAAGTATACAATAAAGTGTTTCACGATTTTCTTCACTATACGAGAAATAATATAATTCCCGAAAACTTTGTCTTTGGTCGAATTCCCGGAATGCTCGGTTGGTTTCTATCTGGTTGCCACGTCATTAATTCTACCTACCTGTTTCTAGTTGCTACCTCGACTTACTATAAATAACCTTCAATATATAGATTTTTTAGCCGCTAGATGGCGTTACAATATTTTATTATTTTGCGGTTTCTGATCAAAATTAATGTATACCATTATTTCATTAATTTTATCGATAAAAAATGATAGCGACATAAATTATTCTATTATCTATTTTTTATTCTTTCGATCAATGAATGGAAGAAAGTGAAAAAAACCATCGAAAAATTCTTATTCGCTTTACTATTACGTCATGCTTTCGTTTGATTGGTAGATGGGCTGGGGTACGAAATACTCGGTATGACAATTTGGACGTCGGCAATCAGCTGATGGTGGAAGTAAGAGAGAGGCAACGTCCACCGGTTCGCCTCGAAAGGCACTGGCTGCGGACAAGTTTAGGTATTTTAGAACGATGATAATTCTACAAGTAGAAAAAAGACTGTTCGACTAATAGTTTTGTCGGTTCAGTCGTCGTCCGCTTAATCGGAAACAATGGCGCCTCTCAACATTAGTAACAGTAAGTATCCAAGTAGTTTCTTTCGTATTCTGAAAGGGTGAGATGGGTAATGCTATACGACTTCTCCGTTAGTTACAATGGTATAGAATTCCTAGAAAATATCCAACAGAGATAGAAACGAATATATTTGTAGGATTTTTGCCAAGAATAAGAGGGTCAATGCACTTTTAGTATATTGATTGAAGTGTATTTTTAATCGTATCCGCAATGCTATAAAAATAGTATTAGAAATCGTAATACGGTACTCAATCTCTTCAGAGCAATCTACTTTATCGTATATTCCGTTTTTGTTTCCCTGCTGGTAAGCCTCTGTCTAGGACTAGGTAATTCAATAGTTATGTAGTATGTAAGCGGAAAGCATGTTATCACTATTATTTTACTACAACTTTTAAGGGAATATGTATGATTCCTGATGTAGCCGAATTATCTAATCCGTATTAAATTGCTTTCCGAAATTGTTACGATTTCGAATTTTTAGCAATCAAAATTTTATCCAACAAAAGATCAAACATAAATTCTACATGTAACGACGATTATAACTGATCAGTGGGACACAGATGTTTTACAGAGAAGATTTGCTTAAATTATAATGTTTTTGTGCTGCTTAACATCAAAAATTGCTATTAACTTAAAAAAAAATATTTATCTGTTTTATCGCAATTGGTATATTCATGCATATTAGTGAAAAGAATTACTCATCGAATAAGAAAACTTTTTTATATTTTAATCGGTTGAAGTTTTAATTTTTATTGCTAAAGCTAATAAAGGTCGAATAGCAACTGCAGATTATGTGATTAAGGCCAATAACCCCCGTCTTTCTGACGATATATTCAGATGTTCATGATTCACTTATTTGGGAAAATTTTATTTATTGTATATGCATTTTATATAAAAATAATAAGAAGTAACAATAATTTTATATTGAAATAAAAATAAAACGCAATGAATAAAACACTAGCAATATTTCTGTACTGAATAAAGAAACAAAGGAGATTGTATAATTGCAGGTAGTTTTAGATGTGACATTTACGGTAACAATTTATTTATAAAAAGACTGAATTACAACCTAAGAACAATTTCTTTTTATTCAAATGTTGGCAAGCATGTTTGGCAGTTGATTCATTTTATTTATGTAATGTCTTCAAAACGTTTTTTACTTCTTGATCAGTTTTGTGTATTCAAGGTGACCACACTTGTCTGATTAAAAATGATTGTTTACAACAAAAATGCGATATTTTTCGAAGGGCATTGGCTGATTTAAGAATTTATTAGTCGATTTATCCTCGAGGAAATTTTAAACTGCTAATACTGTTTTCCTTTCTATATCTGTTTTATGTTAATATCGGCTGTCAAAACTCGAGACGTACAATATGGCATTAACGATACTATGATGACAACGTTTAGGTATCGAATATCCGAAAATTAGGAAATTGGCGTTAACCGATAAAAGCGATTTAATTCTTAATATTCGAAATAATTTAAAATATTTTAACATTCGATTTGTTTATTTCCTTGTTGTAAAGTTAGTCGGAAATTGAAGTTCCTCCCGATGACGTCATTCGCTGCGTATGGATTGACCTTGGTGATCACGTGATTGGTGCCTTATGCAGTCGTGTTGCTCTAGAGTTACCTCGGCGGTAGAAATTAGTTGCTATGATATGAAATGAAATTGCTTACGCTATGAAACAATCTTTCGCTACACATCGTCTAGATTTATTAGTTTAATAACATTTGTAACGAAGCCTGTTAGTTAGCTTATATATACTGTACAACTGGTTTATGATTATTAAAATATATATCCTGATTATCTATATATAGTCTTATATAAAAGTATAACTTGAACTGGATCCATTCCGTAATAGCTGATTCGATTTTATACAACGATTCTTAGAACACGTTTGGTTGATTGCCAAAAAGATTTTATTTACCGAAACTTTCGCTCGCTTTACATTCGATAAAACAACAGTCATTTCCACTTCTTATAATCGGTTTGAAAACTTTTACTAATTCTTTCAGTCATATTTTTATGATTCAAGGTCATGATGATAGATTCGTCTTTTGGCGTTTTTGCGAATAGCAACGGAGTTTCATCAGAAAGATAGTTTTACAGGGGCTTCTGCCTCGACCGAAATTTCAGAGAAAAGCAGTCTATATAAGCAGCCGTCTCAAATCGAAATTGTTATTAATTTTATTGCCAGATTTTAATAACTTATTTTTTCTCTTAGAGCGAAATAATCTATATTGCGAATTAAAAAACTTTAAAACAGGAATTCCGTTTTCCTTTCATCTCTATTTCGCAAGTGTTTTGCTAGATTTCACCGATTTTACTCATCAGTAACTGTCATGATACTTTTTTTACTTGAGTGAAATCTTGTAATAAAATGTACAGTATTCGTTTTTAGTGAGTTTGTAAATGTCTAAATTTAACAGTTTTCTTCGATTTAAGTAGTAATTGCATTTACAAAACGCTTATCGCTACGATTGTAATAGTCGGTGCCTCTTGGGGAAAATATTACAAGATAAGTTAGTATAATAGATTCTATTTAAAAAAAATTTTGTAGTGAAACTAATGATTCTAAGTTATTTTTAGAATGAATAAATATTATTTTAGTAATTTCTTATATTATAATTTTCAGAAAACAATTAACTTCCTTCTTTCTTTCATTTACCTTTTCCTTCGGCTATTTTGTAATTGAAAGTTTTTATACGTCACGTAGACGACATAAAAATTAACTAGATTATAATGGACAGGAGACAAGGCGAGTTTTAGCCCTTAGTAACAAATCTCTCGATAAACGAATTTCAACAATTTTTTTTCTAGAAATGCTTGCATAAGGGCGCCATGATGACGAACAGATGGTCCAGAAAAGAAATCGATGGAAAAGTCAATCCAAAAATCGGTAAATATAGGCGAAAAATTATATCTTCGAACAGTTTTTTGTTTACAAAATTTAGTCACAAATTTATTTTAATGACAGACTTTGCTATCAGACGGAATTCTTGGAAGAAGTTTTATTATTTAAACTATAATTAAATAAGTTATTTCGCCTTTGACAAGCGAAGGGGAAAGAATTTTTCCTTATTAGAGAATGAGTCATCTCTGCGTCAGTTTAGTTATTCGTGGTCGAGGCTGATAGACTGCCTGGTGCCTGCAGGTTAAAAACACAGGTGCGTACAAGTCAGGTAAGTTTTTCCTCGGTTAGTACTCCAATGATAGGAATACATTATCCAACTGAATGCCGTGCATCCTATGCTTACAATCGAACCAAATGTTATCAAGTCCAGGTGTGGATGATTCATATAGCTAAGTGATGAATCACCCAATGTAATTGCATGCAAAATAAATTGTATAGAAGCAGAAACCAGCCTGATAAAAGAATTTTTCCGACATCAAGGAAAGTCTCTTTGGATTGTCTGACTAGTTCATCGCACCTCAATCTGTAATAGTAGTCACTAATGATTGACTATTGGGAGGTAATCTATATTACATTAAATCCTATTTCGCATTATTGTAATTTAAGTGATAGAGTAATGTTGTTAATAATAATAATAATAATAATAATAATAATAATCATTTACCCCCGAAACTTTTTCATTCTAACATTCAAGGAAATTACATAAGTAGTTAAATACGAGTTACTTAAGAAAATAATGCGTAAGAAAAATGGATGAGATGTTTCTTTTCTTGAAAACCGTTCATTTTCCTTTTAATTTAATGCCAGAGGAAGCGATAGCCTTCTTTTCCAAATCGAGTGTTCTGGTGTAATAGAGCTTACGCATATTCTTTATATCGAACCATTTCGTCAAGGAGAAAGCGGATGATCAATAACAAGAAAATCCATTAAATTTGAAATGTTAATATCTCGGATCAAAGATGTTCTTGAAGTGATAAATTAAATACGTTCATTTATAACAAATTCGCTACCAAAATGTGCCTCTGACAGCGAATTAGTAAAGATGACATCATTTAGTTAGACCGTGATCATTGGTCTATTTGATTATTTTTAATTTCTCATTTTATCCGATATTTATCGACACAATCAAATTGTAATTTAAATTTTGTATTTCAAATTAGTTAAATTTTAATTGTTTTTGAACTTAATTTCAGAAGAAATACTTATGAATCAAATATAATAAATATTTTTTATACAATCTTCAGCGTTTCGCTGCAACTTTAAACTATAGTATATTATTTTAAAACTGTTTGTTAACCAATCTTATATCGATAATTAAATAGATGAGAAATAGTTTCTCAATATTTAACAATAGCAGAAAACAAATATAATATATTTAGAAATTGTCATGTTTAAAATGTGACAAAAATGTTTAAATTTCGTAAGATGATGAATACCCTAAGCACATTAATGAAATAATGACTCATTAAACAGCTATAAAACGCACTAAATACTATTTAAATGGCTGATAATAATTTTCAGTCTAAGTGAAGTAAAAATTTTCATTATTCTTCATACTAGAGGAATTAAAAAGAAAAATATATATTTATTTAATCAAATGTATATGATCTAAATCTCTCTAAAATTTGGATAAAAAGAAATCCCTTATTTCATATTGGTTATAGTTAAGGTTCGAATTGGTTCCATCTTCAAATACGATCATCATAAACCTTTGATAAAAATTATATGAACTGTTTATAGAGTTAAGTTTTTTTTTTTTAAAGTTTCTAATAAAATCTTTTATTTGTTTATTTTTCGTTATTTTAAGAACTGCTGCTCTAATTTTTTCTTCTATGCGTGATACCGCGCAAACGATAAGCAAACTGTCTCGTATTAAATTTGAATTTGTTTTTTTATAATCCTATAAATAAAATACAGTAATCATAATTTATATATATATATATATATTAAAGCCAAAACATTAATGACATCACGTATTTTTGAGATATTTTTGGATGCATTATTACGAATTTGTGACGATTCATCCGTGAAGGTATTTCATTGGCAGTGGATTATGTCATAATGACGTCATCGAAGCGGAGACGTCGCCAATAGCTCCTTCCTTGTCCTTGGCCTCTTTCAAGGTCAGCCTTTTCTCTGCTAAGATGGACCGGAGTACCGTAGTTTGAATCCATCGGCGATCGTCTGCTGTAGAAAATCGATTAGCTAAATTGTCGCATAAAAACAAATGACTATTGTCTTCGACGTGATTTCTGTTTAATTTCGTGCATTTGGTATATGGAGAAATTAATTAGACATATAGAAAACCATTATTTTCCGTCTATTTATAAAAATTGGTCAATGGAAATGGTTTAGTCGAGCTTGAGGCCATGTTCTACACCAACTTGTCATACAGGTACGAGTGAATATTAACGACATTCGATGGATTGTATGACCTGAGTCACGTAACAAGTGAAAGTTAGACTAAAGAATTACATGTATGTTTTACTCTACTTGGGTGCTACTTGGAAAGAGGTTAATTGTCTTTTCTTTTTTTGGCAATTAACATTCTGTGTTATGTAATGGATTTATTAAAGCAGGTTTTTCAACATGGTTAACGAATTTCTCATGATAGTTATTTTATTAAATATCGCTAAATCAATTGTGATAAAACGAAAGCGTTTTTAAAATTTAAAAATTATTAATAAGTTTTCCTATTTTGACAATCTAACTCCCAGATCACATGACTACAAGCGAAAGAGGAAAAATAGATATGTTTGGAGAAAAGTCAGATTTGGGTGGTCCATATCCTAAGAACTCGTTTTATTAGCCAGCCATAAATTTGATTTAGCCTGCTAGCAAGATAATTTTTTAAGCGATAACACATGTATGCTAATTGCTTACTTTTTATTGTGATTTTTCTATCAAAAATAAATACAACCGATAAGAGAGAGAACTTGCTTAACGTAGACCTACTTTTGTATAAAATATGAGATTGTATTTCGCATTCGAGATTGCGTATGTCAAATCTTGCCAACATCGGATAACTCCATGTAAGGATTCGTGTCAAGGTGGTAACGATGAACTTTTACCTCGAAACAGAAATTACTGCCGTAAAGAGCAAATACACACACCATATTTATTTGGAAATTAAAATACAAACGATTTTAGCAAGTTAAAATTATATAAGTAGTAACGCTTCACTTTTTTTCTGTCCTTGAATAGGCAACTGTGATGATGGTTAAAGAGATAATACTATATTAAATGATGCAGAATAGTTCTGTACCGTTAGAAAATTGTGCCACCTCGAAACAGAAATTATACTATTGTATAATTTCCTAAGTGTTTAGATAGCTTATTTTATATGGACAAGTGGACAACTCCCACATCTTTCTTAATTAAAAGAGATTGTAATTCTCCACGAATATATTATACTATTGATATTCTGATTGTTTAGAAATTTTAATATAAATAACTATTGGTGTGTTGAATTAAGAACTTTCTAATTATTTAATTTATAAAGTTGTGATTTCAATGAAACAAACTTCGAACTTCTGTAGTTAATCATGCATTTGAATGTTGTTTTATTCATAAATTCTAAAAATTATCTATTCAATCCCCTTGATTCCCAATATTCAGTTTTTTGTATCAAACATTTTTTAAACTACGTTTTTTTATTCGAAATAACTGTGACTAAAAAAATTGTCAGTAGTATTTTTGGACTTAAAAACAATAAGAAATATATGTGGAAATATTTTTACCGTAAAAATTGGAAGACAAGTAGCTAAGTAATAGTCTTAACGTTATAATTTATAGGCAGATTAGATAAATCTAGTATAAACTTATGTTTTAATTAGTTTTATATTAATTTGGATAATCTAAATTAATCTAAAATGATCCTATGAGGTAAAAATTGAGTTTTATATATATAGTGGATCGGGGAAGTCGCCATACTTTAGCTTTTTGACCCTAAAACTCAAATTTGAATATTTTCCTTTCATATTTTTTGTACTTAAACTTACAAGTGTTATGCATATATGACTCCATCAAAATCTTTGATATAGCAATCGGGTAATTTTTTAT
>AYEL01057406.1:0-111850 GCA_000484575.1 Olivierus martensii | reverse complement strand
TATTATTATTATTATTAAACATTGCTGTACTACAATTTGTTTAATAAATTTTATTTGAAGTTTGAAAATGAGGTAGTAAAGAAAAAATTAATGATGATATATGAAAATATTATCAGGCAATAACAAAAAAAATTTTCTTTGTCGGAAACTTTTTAAAACGTTTCGAATAATTAAATTTTAAAAAGTGAAAATATTTTAAAATTTTCATAGTGAGAGCCATTTAATAAACATGTTTTTATATGCAAGTTGCCATTTGATAGGATTAAATTAATCGTTGATCTTTTCTTTTTTTTTAATAATTAATAAAAATTTATCGTATTAATTTTTATTTTTATAATGTTTAACATTAAGTTATAAATATAGTTACATGCAAGTTTTATGTCGATTCCTTTTTATTGAAATTCAATTACGCTTTCATGCATTGATAAATATTTCTTATCATTTTTAATTAATAGGAATATAGATTTGTATATGTAAAAATACTCTAATCTGTCAAAACTGATAAATTTTAACCGAAACAACATAGATTTTTCTGCTACTTCGGAACTCAATTAGAAATTCTGGTGGATATTGCTTAACAAGTGAGTAAATATTTTAAATAAAATAAACATAAACATATTAAAATTCTATAAATTTATCATAATTTCGATAACATATAATTAAAAATATAGATTTTATTTGTTTAATTTTTATAATTTTTATTAGCTTATATTGTTTACAGTTATACTAGTAAATAAAATATTTTAATAATTTTGTTTAGTTAATTAACAATATTAAATTAGTTTGCTTTAAAAATCTTACTGTCTTCTTTCTCTTAAATACAATTTTGCTGAAAACAACATGCCCACATTTTTTATAAATATACATTTAGTAATTAATATATACAGTATACAATATTATGCATATTAATTATTAAATATATAAACTGTCGGTATGGTGTTTTCGGAAAAATTTTATTAATGCTGAGAATGATGATTTGGTTAATTCTTTCTATAATTCACAATTGATTTAGATCTTGTACCTATAGTTTTAATATTTTTACGTTAATTCATGCTATTAAATTCCATTTTAATCGATTCTTTTAGTTTCTTGTTTTTACGATTCTCATGATGAAACGTGATTTTTCACACCATCGTTCAATCTGAAAATTCATCCCATTTCAATGATGTTATGTTAAAAATATTATTTGATATATAATATACAATATAATTTCAATGTAATGTGTGTTAAAGATCTGGGATCGTATAATGAATTTCGTTAAATTTTTTTCCTAGATGATTCCTTTTCTTTATTTTTTCATAATTTTAGTTTAACATTGTTAAATAATTCAATTAATCTCTTTTTTTTAAATAATACGGGTCTCGTTCTATTTCTATATATGTCAACATATTTATGAGAACTTTCTATAGTTTCTTTTGAATTGTAATCATATACTAATAAATTTCATTTAATATCTTTTTTTCGAGATAGCTAACTTGTAAGATATTTCAATAATTGCAAAATTTCTTGCATTTGTTCTTAATTTTGTTAAAATAAAAAAAAAAATTTTCGAGATAGCTAACTTGTAAGATATTTCAATAATTGCAAAATTTCTTGCATTTGTTTTTTTTTTTTATTTTAACAAAATTAAGAACAGTTTATAATGAATAAAATTGAGGTTAAGGGAACATCAACTTAAAGGTTAATGTATGGAATGAATCATAAGAAAGGGAGTAATATAGGTTCTTTAAAAATCTAGGTCTTTCTTGTATTATTGCTCGAGTTGGCCAAAAAATCCCTATCTGATGGGAACAAATAACTATTTGAAACTTCCTGAAGCAAAAACTAAACAATAAGCTAAAAAAAAAATTTTTTTTCAATTTTTGGAAATATTTCAAAAATTATTTAACTGTAGGAATTAAAATGTCAAACCCTCTTTCAATCTTACTCAATAATTTTCTTTATACAGTATTGTAAATTCAATATTTATTTGCACTTAATATTGGTTACGGTATGTAATTTCATCGCAGAGTTTCAAATTCTTATTTAATCACGCTTAATTAGAGCAGAATATTAATTGCACGATTGTTTATTTCTTCACATTATGTAAAATCATTTATCGAATATATGATTTGCTAATCATTCCGACCACGCTATTTTCAAATTTAAATTTTTGTTAACAAACAAGACTCTATAAGAATTATTAGTAAATTCTAAATTAAATTTATTAAAATTAAAAAGATTAATTATTTTATCATTATTATATATTTTTATTTTGCATATATTTAAATGTCATTTTTAAGTGAGGTTTTATTTGTAGGTTAATAATGGTATTTATTTGCTATTATTTGGTATTTATTTGGTATTATTTATTCTTATTACATAATTGTTAAAAAATATACAAAAATTTTCGAAAAACTTCAATAAAAATTCAGGTTCGCAAAATATTATTTGTTAGGTTAAATAATAAAGCAATAAAGAGATATTTATTATCTTATGTATTATATTTTATAAACTTAACAAGAAAATTATTTTTTTTTGCATTTTTTTCTCTTTCATTATCATACATTAAATTCGCATTTATCATCCATTGCAGTGAATTTAATGTAATGAAACCGATGGAGAACAAATTAATAGTAAACAATAGAATAAGCCAGGTTTTTTGATTGTTTTCTAGTGTTTAGCTAATTTATGTTCTTATGTTTATGCTAACAAAATGTTTCGCAAAGATTTGTTGAAATATTGTGATGGAATGAACGACCTCCTATAGATGTCCCACAAATAATTTTTTTTTAATATAATCAAATTTAATTATGCTATTATTATCACATGATTTTGAAATCGAAATAAATAATATAATTCAATACTAAAAATTAAACTTTTTATTAGAAGTCGCGATTTAAAAAACATTAAAAATCTCTGTAAGATATTTGTAATGGGTGCCATTTTTTCGAAAACAGGTAATTCGAAAATTCTTTAATTTCACAGCATGAAATCTCAGAAAATTTCATTAGTAGCTCTCACCAACTAGGAACTGTTCAAATGTTATTTTTTTAATTTTTTCGTGTTTACCATTTAATTACTCGAACAGTGGATTAGAGGAAGTGGCCGCAGGCTTCGTGGAGCGCTGACCGACTTGTGTAATTATACTGCGAGAACTATTTTGTGTTTTTAATATTGTTTAAAAAATATGCTCTGACCGAAGAAATTAGTTCAGATAATAATGTTGTTCAGCAGATGCATCCGACATGATTTGATCTCCGCAAAACGACAATCTATTGGTAAAATTCGTGTGCTACAGTTCAAACAATAAGCTCAAGGTTATAAATTTGCCAGCTCCTCCTTCGTTTACAGTACGGAGTTTTGACAGAAGAGAAATATAATCAGCAATCAATTTAGATTTTCTTTTGTAATTCTTTCTGCTTCCGATTTAAATTTGTTCTGTCAGAAACATGGAAAAACTTAAACAATCTTTTCTCTCTTAAAAAAACACTGCTTGTTTTTTGCTCTACCATTATTAATATGTAGTCGCGTTAGCTGAACTGTTTCTCCGAGTCGGGAAGGAGAGAAGGTCAGCTAATAGTTGTCATGGCAACCAATCGCTGTTGCTAGGGTATTTGAAGTTCTAGCTGCCATATATTTTAACAGACACAATACGCCATCCAGTGTATATTTTACGTACTAACAAACCTTTTCAATTGACAAATGGACCATTCCCCAATATATAGCAATACTTTCCATTTATGACGACATATCTACATTGAAATCTATCTCAAAAATGAAATGCAATCTAGTTAATTCGTTCTTAATTTAGAAGTTCAAAACTAGGTTTATGTACGTAATCCGTAACGATCATGTTGTACTTGTTTTAACAAATAACATTTTATTTACCGTTATTTGTCACCTCCATACTAGAACTGAAATATTTTTTCGACTCTAAGTTCGGTCATTCACCATGGATACGATACTTAATGAAGACATTCTTCGTATGAGAAGAGAAAAAAGTTAATGATAGATCCATATTTATGGAAGTAATAAATCAGATTTTAACCCATGTTAAAGTTATTTAATCTTTTATAATTAATTACTTAATGAAGTCAGAACTTTTAAATCCGACAATCATCGAGTAAAAAATTGAATAATTTGATTGTTTTTTCTCACTAACTTTTTGTGAAAGTTTTTGTTTGACTTCTTTTGATGTCAATTAAAAATTTTTAGGTTTCTCGTCCTCGTTCGTTATTGCTGTTTCGATTCGAAAGGGAATTTTTAATTAGCTGTTGGAATTCTAACGAAATTTAGTTAAGCAATCTCCTGTTTAAATAATTAAAACAAGAAGTCTCTACTCTCAGATGAATATTCTTTTATGAAAATAAATAATCTAGAAATCAAAATAATTAAAATGAAATTAGGCTATAAAGTTCTTAAGCGGAATAGTTAAAACTTTATTTTTTTGTGCATCTTTCTGCTATCAATTAGTTGCGAATAAAATTGAAATATGAAAAATAATGCAGTTGCCGTCAGCGCTGTTACTAAGCTGCATGAGATTGAATAATGTTACTTGGATTTGGAAATGTTGGTAACCATTGAAGTGTTCTAAAACATAAAAAAAATTGATAGCGAATGGTTTTTGTCTTTTTTATTATCAATGTTTGAGTTACAATATATATATAAAGAATCATAAATCATTCTATTCATTTTAGATAAAATGACCAAAGAACCGGAAGACAAAACACTTCCAGTTACACCGTCCAATTCTATCCAGCAAAGCTTATCGGCTGCTGCCGCTGTAGCGGATACTTTTCCACCAGAAGTACATACAGAAGAAGATGTAGCCGAATTAGATGACGTGGCATCTGAAGTCGGAGAATGGGTTGATATACCCGAACCACCCGACGGAGGATGGGGATGGATGATCGTGATTGCATCCTTTCTCAGTAATATAGTGGTGGATGGCATAACATACACCTTCGGAATATTTTTTATGGAATTTGTCAGATACTTTAATTCACCGAAAGGAAAGACAGCCTGGGTTGGTTCTCTTCTTTCCGGATTCTACCTCAGCGTAGGTAAGTATATTTCTTATATTAATTCGTGGATAAAATTAACAATTAAATAATGAATTTGAAGATAGAAAATAGTTTTTTTTATAGGCGATAGATGGCAGCATGATACAATTCTTTAAACAAAATCATAGTTCTGTGCAATATCAGGTATTTATCTTTGTCCTATAAAACTGCGAATAAACGATATCAGAAAATTATATATCCTCCTATACGATAATTTATTTTACGAATAAATGCAGCAATAAAAAATCTTACAAGTAAATTTTGAAATTGATAAATATGAAGTTAACTGTCATTTTCTACATGAATATAGTAAAAAAATCATTATTTTAATGTATAATATTTATTAATATTATACAATAACAATTAACTATATCACAAGGTCCGATATAAACGTATCTAGTCTTTCATTCGCTTAATATATTTACGAAGTTTTTATAATGACAGTTGATATATTTGAGTTAAATTTTCTGGATATCAAACTCAAAATTCAGACACTATTTACAATTGAAAAAAATCTATTAAAAACTAAATACACAGGAAATATATGTTTGATACAATTTAGAAACGGCTATTTGATATTTTATTTTCTTCTTAAATCATCAGCGGAGTTGCTACCTCACAATTATACTGTATAAAATAATCTATTTTCTCAGTAGTTTTCTTATTTTTTTTATTTTTTATTTTTTTGTACATTAGATGTTTACATTTATTATTTTTTATAAGAAAATGATTTCTCTGAGAAAAGCTTTCTAACAACATATGCTAGCACAAGTCATTAAATGTTTTCTATTTTAGACCCGATTGTTTCAAAATATCTAGCAACCTTAAGTAACATATGGTACTGGTACATCTGTTTTCCGAATTTGGTCTAAATCAGTTGAATGATATAATCTTAGGAAGAAGGAACAATCTTATCCATATTTTAATCTGATGTTTAAATTTGTAGAAAAGTAAGAAACATTCATATTTCGAATTTTGTGGAAAAGATTGAATGATGCGACCATTATAGGTGTCTATATTATAACCAAAAGAAGAAAAAAAATTATAGTAGATTTTTTTATTCTTTCTATTTTCAAATTTATCTTTTTTTATTATTATTAAATTTGATACCTCAAATTTTATGTCCTATTGAATAATTTTGAGATATAAATGTCAGATTAATAATTAACCGAGAATGAAGTTATGTTGGATTGAATTTCGGCTAAAATGATTTCTGGGTTAAGAGCCTGAGAGTGTACTTGGCTTACGAGACATTACCGTGCCTCTTGATCACTTTTGTAACTTTAAATGTTGAACTAAGAAATTAACTTTTTTGTTTATGCAATTTTTTTTCCATATTGTCAGTTTAGTCTAAATTCATTAAATGTTTCCAAATCTCTGTTTCGACAAATTTTGGTGCTTGGAAAAAATGTGCTTCTCTTTCGAAATAGCTTGCCTAAGATTGATTGTATGTTTGCAAACAAATTGCTTTGAAGGAGAAACACGTCGCCCATCAAAAAATGATTCAAATAAAACAAAACTGTTTAATAAATTTAGAGTAAATTTACGATTAGACAAAAAATGATTTTTTAATCAAATTTTAATTTTAAAAATTTATTTTTCCAATTGTAAATATTATTCGAATTTTGAAGATTTAATATTCTGAAAATTAAACGCAGACATGATACAAATGTCATCAATAAACCTTTTGTAAAAATAACATTAAGCAGAGCAAGCATCAGATACATTTATTTTGTCTTAATGTTGAATTACTCTTTTTATGTATTTTCAAACGCATGCGATTTACTTTTAAGAACTGTTCAAAAAGTTTTGTGTAATATGAAATTAATAATAAATATTCTTAAAAAATTAACATATTGAAAATTTCAATATATTGTAATATTTTAAATAATGAAGATACTTCAGAAGATTCTATTTGAGATTGAATTAAATTTTTCGATAAATGATAAAATATTCAATGTCTGTTGATCGTAATGAAAATCATAAATTAAAAAATATATATTGTAATAGACATGAAAAAGAAGACTTTTTTAATTATTGTTATTTTTGTTTAAAAAATTACATCTAATTTTTGAGAGCACGAAGAGTTAAATCAAAAACAGATAAATTCAAATCCGATAATTTCTGGTAATATTCTACTGTATATTTATACGGTATTTGATAATTCTGAAAATTAGAAAAAAAATAAAATTAACAATTTTTATTCTTGAATATTGAAATAAATACAAAATTAGAATTAACCCCCCGACTGTCCCGTCCTCGGATATTTATTATGTATTTCAGTTATTCACTTTTAGTAAACGTGAAACAAAAAAATAATTAAATGTTATTCAACCATTGATTTAATTAATCAAAATATTTTTTTACTTGGTTGGAGTTAGTTGAATAATCTGCTGTATTTAAAAAAATAAAGCTTTATGGATTAGTTACATCATTTGTTTAATGTTAAAATTAAATATGTTAATATTTCTAATCTAATCAATTAAATTCAATAACATTATTTCAGGACCCTTAGTGAGTGCCTTGACCAATCGTTTTGGATGTCGTCCTGTTTGTATGACTGGCAGTGTCATTGCTTGTTTTGCTTTTCTCCTCAGTACGTTTGCCCCAAATGTTGATGTGTTAATGGTAACTTACGGAATGATGGGAGGTAAGCTAAGCTATTGGACCATATTGATTGTTTTTTATCAAAAATGTTTGAAATATAGTTCGATTATTAATTATTTTCATTATAAAAATAAAATAATACGTGTGCTACATCCATAAATCGAATTCAGTTATGTAGTTGTAATTCTGTTGCTTATGATATGCGCTAAGATTGAAATTTACCTCCATAATGGCTATTAAACAATAAATAAATTAAATTGTTCAGCTAATTCTACGTTTCACTAAACGCAGGACTCGCTTCATTCAAAGAAAATTATTACCGATTAATTTATCAAATAGAATCATAGCTATTGTTCTGCTGCGAATTACTCTTGTAATGATGAATAACAGAATTGAAACATAATGTAGTATATCCAATATTTTATTAATATATATTTATTTAATGAAAAGGCAAAGGGAAATTAAATCAAGTCGTGTTAGAACCAGTTAAAACAAATCATATAAACTATGGCAGAACGTAAATAAACTTAGTCTTTACACCTATTCCTCTCTTTGCAAGGTAGATTGGTTTTGCAAAAATACTATGTAAATGAAAATCGTATAAATGAGACTAACATTTATATAGAAAATGGTATTTTTATGCAAATGTTAGCCTCAATTTACAGGATTTTCATTTACACGGTATTTTTGCAGCAATTTACTGTGAAAAAAGAGAGAGAGATGTACTGTGACAGAAGATATGATTAATATTCTAAGTAAAATAAATCTGTAAAATTTAGATGGACCATAAGTGCGTTCAAGGAAAGCGAGTAGCTTAATATTCGAGAGATAAAAATTAGTTCTGTATTTTGTAAAAATAGAATCAGTAAGCAGAACTGAATTTGAAGTTTAAAGTAAATTAATTCCTGTGATGATGCAAAAAATAAGAGTCATTTAGGTTATTTATTTCAAATACTAACTAAATTTCGCTTATGAATGTAGCTCATGTTAAATTAAATTCATTTGCACTTTTTTCCAATTAAAAATATCGTATATGCAATTCATCCCGCAATAATGTAAGACATATGTTTGAAAAAATGGCGATTAATAAAATAAAGCACGTTTTCATATTATAGCCAGGAATAAATTTTAAAAAAATCTATAAATTGTAAACATTGTACTTACTCCATTTTCAAACTTAATTTTATGAATGCGTATTGCGCTACGATTCAATAAATAATATATTGAAAGTGAAAGATTTGATAAAAAAATAGAAATGCTTAACAACTCCGGCGTTTTCGGTAGCATATTATATATGTTACAGGTAACTCAAATTCAGGAAATACTAGAATTTCCTAGTCAAAACAAGAACGTCCTAATGCTTGTCGGGAATACTAGAATTTCCTAATCAAAACGAGAACGTCCTAATGCTTGTCGGACGTTCTCTGTATTTCCTAGGCCAAATCCGAAATGCCAACTTGTCAGAAGTTCTAGTATTTCTTAGGCTGAACTTGAAATGCCAAATATGAACTTGAAATGCCGAACATTTCTTCTTCTTCTTCATCTTCCTTTTTTATTTTGGAGCCCCGAACATTTTTATCGAAAGTCCAGAATTTCTAGTTTTTCCTAGTCAAAACCCGAAGTGGCAAACAGTTAAACATTTCTAGTTTTTCCTAGTCAAAACCCGAAGTGGCAAACAGTTAAAACCTCCTAGTCAAAACCAAAGTGGCAAACAGTTAAAACAAAAGTCTTCATTTCTCATGCATTCCCGCTCAGAGTTCGATATTTGCCAGCTCTCAAAGATTTCTTTCTTTAGAGAATATTCTCATGGATAAATAAATTTCATTGAGGAAGGCTGCAATCTGCGCTAGTGGAAGTAGGGCTAAACCATTAAGCACTGTTTAACTAAATTATGCTTGTGAAAAAAGAATAATATTTTGTGTAATTCTAAATGCCACAAAAGCTTATCTTGAAAAAATAAATAAGAAGTATCTAGTTGAGTTTTTCAACTTTAAAAATTTTTTACTTCGTATTTTATGTTGAACTTCGATTAATAAAAATATTAAAATATTTGTCCAAAAAATAAAAAAATTGGCAATTTCAGTTCTTTAAAGTCAAGCCATATAGTAATGAATGAGAATTAGTTCTGTTTTCAATTTGTCTTATTTCATTTTTCAATAGGAAATAACAATTTCATTGTTATTTCCTGTCGAGTAATAAAAATATGCATTATATTCATTATAATAATTTGTTTAATCAGTTCGTGTTTTTAATCAACTAATCAACAATTTTTATATTTAAATAAATTTTGTATTACCGTAAACAAAAAAATAAAAAAAAATAAGTACCTCATTTATTTTTGCAAGTTAGGCTTTTGTGTCGTTTAGAATTACACAAAATGTTATTCTTTCGGCACAAACATAATTTAGATACACAATGCTTCGTGCATTGAAAGCTGGGTTAGCCCTGTGTACTTCCATTGGAGCAGATTGGTGCTTTCCTCAATGAGATTTGTTTGGCCTTATGAATATTCAATAAAGAAAAAATTTCTGTTGGCAAATATCGAACTTGATATTTTCTAAAGAAAGAAATTTCTGCTGGCAAATATCAAATTCTGACTAGGAATACATGAGAAATGAAGACTTTTGTTTTAACTGTTTGCCACTTCGTGTTTTGACTAGGAAAAACTAGAAATTCCGGCTTTGAATAAGAAATGTTCTGCATATCGAGTTCGGCCTAGGAACTACTAGAACGTCCGATATTCTCGTTAGGACATTCTCGTTTTAATTAGGAAATTCTAGTATTTCCTGAATTCGGGTTTGTCCTGTAACGTATATATTAAAATAAAACATACATTAATAATAATAATAATAATTCGTTTTATATGACTAAATTTTTAATCTGAGGAAGCCTATCATTTTATATTGAAGTTCATCTCGATGCAGGATCATTTATATTGTGAGATCATTTAATCCTAAGGGATACCATTTGATCATCATCAAAATTTTATATTAATGACAATGAATGACGCTAAGTGTTAGAAGTGCAGGGATAACAGATGGCTTATCCTCACTGTTTAAGGCTGAACTCACACGTACCACACATTTGCGATTATTTTGTGGTTATCGTGTGGTTGTGTTGTGGTCGAAATCAACCATTCGCGAACTACTTATATACGCAGTCCGTTACCGACGTTGATTGATAGGAAGTGCTCTTGGCGGCTAGTGGTCAGTATGTCGCACTGTGTGAGTTTCACTCAACCACTGATGAGCGCAACTCACACAATGCGATATACTCACTGATTTTGTGAATGATATCGACCACAAGTTGCGAAAGCCTTTGAAACCAACTTCAGTTAGTGGTCCGTGTGAGTTAGATTATGTCTTTCTATATTAATATAATTATAATTCACAATCGTCCACAAGCAACCACCATTTTGTGGTCGGGTTGTGGTTCTGTTGTGATACGTGTGAGTTCAGCCTAACACTTCGTTCCTTTTGTGGCAATAATCTCTCTGTATATATATAATGCATCTATATTAAAATTTGACACACAAAGCCAATGGGTTCCAAATGCTAAATACAATACTATAAATGGAAAATAAACGATGTTAGAAAAGTAGATTATTTTAATTTTTTTGGAACTGCTTGTTTAAATTAGGAATGAATATAAGGTAGATTGCCTAGCTTATTTTAACATGTTCTAAAATAAATTTGTAACTGGTTATCAAATAATACAGTTTTCTTTTTAAGTTTTACCATTATTTTTTTACTGTTTTCGCCAGTCAGCTGACAATTTCTTTCTATAAATTGTTTTCCGTAAATCTTATTTTTGGTCATTAGCTACATCATGAGTCAAATTATCATGCATTTCTATTAAATCTTCAATTGCTAACTCTCTTCCACATCTAATTTTAAGACTAATGCTTTATATCAATTTTCTAAACTCAGTTAAATTATATTACTAATATAATCAATAAATTATGTAACAGGCAATTTACACGCAAAATTCAGTAGGGCCTATATAATAAATCAAAATGTTGTATAATACAATAAATATTCGTGAATAATCATAAACTGAAATAATAGTAAGAAAGACTGTAACAACATGCAAGTTTCGTTCACATGGGAATAACTGAGAATTTTCATGTGCATAATAGCGAATTACGTATCAAATAAATAACTTAATGCGCGTATTGTAAGGTAGTGCATTATAGCAAGGATGACTTGTATATACTATAGATTATATTAAAATAATTTGTTTGGAGTTGAAAATTTTGATAACGATCAATCTTACTTCGCTTTGGTATTAAGTTGCATCCATCCATATTTTTCGTAGTTACTAGTTCAGTACTCTTACGGGGGTTTGTCAGCATAGTGATGGCATTCTATTGATCCGTAACGATTTCGATGATCATACAGTTTATCTTTGATTTTCTCTAGAAAAATCGAGATTCAAATCTCATTTAAAATTAATTCCATTATTTTCTATTTTGCCTCATGTTAACATTTTAAATATTAATTAATGAGAGACAAAATGGAAAAAAGTAGAACCAATTTTAAATAATTTGAATTTCGATGTTTTTTCTAAGTTTACTTTACGTTAATATTTAAAGGATTTTTCTATGACAAGATATAATCCATTTATAGTTTTAAAATTATCCGAAATTGAACAATACTAATAAATTAATAGATAGAAATAGGCCTAAATACTATATTTGGAATTTTTTTTCTAGGAATATTATTTAACATTTATATATATTTATTTATCTAATATAACACTATTTATTAAATAGTTAAAGTATTCAAAATCATGAAGTTAATAGAGAACTAGAGATTTATATTTTCTGAAACATTACATTCATAGAAGAAGCTTTCCATAAGAGTAATTATTATTATTATTTTTTCCCCTCGATGTTTTCAAATTTCTCAATTAATTTTGTAATAGTTTGAATGATATAATCTAAAAATGTTCTGATGGAGAAAATAAGGTATTCTCAAGTTTTATTTTGTAGTTTTCTTGATGGCAATTCTTTGTTTTCCTTTTAACTTCATAGGTCTTTAATACTTTAATTATTAGTGTGCTTATAAACTACATTACCTGAATCCAAGAAAGCATAGAATTAAGAGATCTAGCAAAAACTGTTGTATAACAATATTAGACAGAGTATCACATGATCATATTAAGATTTTCAATTTCAAAGAAGAAAAACTATTTTATATAGTAACTATCATATATCTTAATAATCATGCTATATCGTATTATCAGGAATATTAATACTCTAGCTAGTGATAAATTAAGATTATGGAATTAAATTATTTTAGATATAAGATTATATGTTAAAATAAATCCTAATAAGATAAAGATAAAACATCATAAATTATCTAATTAACCCAGATTATTAGACAAAAATTTTACGAATATTACCAATTAAATTTGTAATAAATTCAAATTGAATTTTCAGTTATAAAATTAAAAAAAATATGTAAACATTAATTATAATCAAAATTTCGTACAGCTTCATCAATTCTGTATTATAAATGATATTTCAGCTAAAAATGACTTGAATTTAATATATAAAGATTCAAAAAGTCGCATTCAATAGAATTCAATGTAATGACTAAAATTAAATGCATGAAATTATTATTCTACGTGGACAAAAGTCTGTTTGGATAAAGTAGATTACAGTAATTTTGATTGATCAGCAATTACCTTATTCAAAACTAGTTCAATATATTTCCCTATTGTAATGAATTTTTAATGTTGAGCGGATACGTGATGATGAAATGATTTAGAAAAGCTAGTTAGAAAGCGTTGAAATAAATCATGAAAACGCATTTTATTTATTTCCTTATCTTTACCTTTCACTTTTGATGGGATAAGTTTAGCATTAATTATTCGATTTTCCTTTAATGGGTTGAATAATGGTTAATTTTTTCGATATTAGGGTCACTTAGCTACTTTTTTCTTATAGAATTCAAAATTTTGATAGTAAGTTTTTAATGGTGAATTCAGAGAATGGGCCTTGTCGACCACCTTAGTTCATATCATTCTAGATGGTCATTTATCAATGCTCCTTCTCAACAGGTATGACTGATATTTCTTCCAACGTCCAGGTGTTGGGCTTGGCCTCATCTATCTTCCTGCCATTGTCAGCGTTGGATACTACTTCTCGGCGAAGAGGGCGTTTGCTACTGGAATAGCTGTATGTGGATCCGGCGTCGGTGCATTTATATTCGCTCCACTCTGCCAGAAACTTCTAGAGATCTACGGATGGAAAGGAGCGATGGTTATCCTCGCAGGTCTCGCTCTGAATTGCATGGTGTTTGGTGCATTGATGCGTCCCCTTGATGTGACCATTCCAAAGCAGAAACCATTGCTACAAAGAATCGCCGAAGAGAAAGAAAGAAGACGTCTGGATTCCCTCTGCGATAGCCAATTTATTTTAATTCAGCACGCTGATGGAACTGTAGAAAAGAAGCCGAAACTGTTACTAAATATGGAACCAGGTGTTCACTCTACATTATATTTAGATCAATTTGGTAAATCGCCAGCAGATACACCCGTAATTACTCTATCTCCTATAGAAGAAGCTCACAAATCACCTGCCAGTTCCAAAGAGGACGAAATGGAAGAGAAGAAGAAGGATGAGCAACCAACAACTCCGGATTCTTCTTATCCTCCACCGGTAATCTCGAATGGTGGTTTAGCCATCAGAGAAATTGCCAAACGCAAAGGTCTCGTACCAATCAATGGTGCCATGAAACTTAGTCTTAGCAATATAACTGTTAATAATGACTTAAAGAAACATAATATATCCATGAAATATTCTTCTAGCGGTATTCTCTGTCCTGGACATCAAAATAATAATTATTTAGCCGAAGAAATGTGGAAGAGATTACAAGACGAACAAATACCATTGGACGGCAATCGGCGGTCGTCACTGAAGCGTAACAAAAAAGACTACACTCGACCTCTTTACAGAAAAGATATATTTTATAGTGGAAGCATTGCACATTTACCAGAATATATTCAGTCTCAAAAAGACATCAGATCTTATGTTGCCAGTGTAATCTCAATTCCTCGAGAAGGTGGTCAAGTAAATGTAGAAGGAAAACGTAGACCTCATCTATGCCCCACTTTTCTGAAACTTCCAAAAAGCATGACTGATACAATAGACGAAATGCTAGATTTTTCTCTTTTAAAAAATCGCATCTTTCTCATGATTTGTATTTCCAACGTTATTGGAATGATTGGTTTTCCGACACCATTCATGTATCTGACAGATAGTGCAACAAAAAAAGGAATTTCTTCTGATAAAGCTGCATTTCTCTTGTCTATCATTGGAATCACAAACACTGTTGGTAGGATCATCTTTGGCTGGCTTTCTGATAGACCAAAAGTCAGCGCGTTGTTTGTTAATAATGTCTGCTTGTTTATGTCCGGAGTTTGCATCTTCATCATACCTTTCTGCCAGGATTATGTCAGCATCGTTCTTGTTTGCGTCATATTCGGCCTCTTTGTTTGTAAGTAACAGTGTCTGATCGTATATTTAAAATTTATTAAATAATTAAATGAAAAATTAACAAGTGATTCTTGATTTTTTTATAGCTGCTTATATCTGTTTGACATCAATCATATTAGTGAATCTGTTGGGCTTAGACAAGTTAACCAATGCTTTTGGGCTGCTAAGTTTGTTTCGTGGAGGTTCTTGCATCATTGGTCCTCCCCTTGCCGGTATGTATAATCTATTCATTCTTCTTGTTGATATGCAACGAATATTTATTAAATATTTATTTTTAAGGTACTATATCGGATTGGACCGGCAATTACGATATTTCATTTTATATATCCGGAATCCTGTTGATAATTTCTTCACTGATAACATTTGCTATTCCTTGTTTGGCCAAAAACGAAGTCGAATCACCAACCTGCAATTTACCAACTGTTATAGAAGAACCCGAAGAGGAATCTGAAGCAGTCGAAATCGCACAAGTTGAATCTGTTGTTTGAAGTTATCTCTTGAATTGGAAGAAGTCGCAATTGGTTTTCTTCTGACATTTTTTTGTTCTATTCGTGGAACACCGTCAGTGACCACAAAATAAACGGATTAACTGTAACCTTGCAGTTAAAATTACATTAGAACGTTTTCCTATCGAAGAACAAATTAATTGCCACATAGACTGACTGTTCTTCTGATATATTTGTAGGAAAAATGTTCCGAATCAACAAGCAACAATTTGAAGTCAAATAAGTTAATATGTTAAAGAGTAGAGATGAATTATTTCAGGCAATAACGTAGAACTGATGCATACCAAGAAATATGAACTATGAAATTAACTCACAGTAAAAGTAATCTTGTTTCTGAGTTAATTTAGAACCTAATTTGAGAAGATTCCAAATATTGATTGGGAGAAAAATGTTTTAAATCAGTTATCAAATTTCTTGCGACTAGCCACTGAAAGAACTGTTTGAATAAAGACCGCAGGTACAAAGTGGACAATATGAGGAGGAGAGACGTTTGATTATAGACTATTGAAGAAAGGACCAAAGAAGAGGCATTCAAAAGAAATCTGTGATATCAGAATTGCACGAAAATTACTTTCATAAACGCAGAAAGAGTTCCTGCGCGAATAGCGAATATGCAATCTATTGGTCTATACGAGTGCCTTGTTTGAACGCATATTTGCAAGAATGGATTACACAGGTAGAAACAGATAATATATATATATTCAGTATATAGGTATACGCAGTATACATTCATTTTAACATACATTCCATATACGAATATCCTAACATTTGAAAGTATTCTCGGAATAATTCCGTGGCTATTGTGCAATACAATATATTCACAATGTGTGCATAATGTGTAATGAGGGAAAATAATGTTTCACTGTGAATTACATTTCTAGTTCCATTGCAATTCATCCACAATAGTGGGTTATCATATTCAGTCAGCATGTGAGTGAATGCTTAATGTATGGTTTGCTCATTGACGATCGAATGTTATATGAACGACATGCTGCACAAATCAAAATCATAAATCTGCTGTATTTACTGAGAAATGTTCTTATCTACTTAATTCTAAAAATTCTAGTATTAAATAATTTAAAGTTTTTATCGTAAGTGTCATTAATTTTTTCAAATCATTTAGATTACAATATTCATTCAAATTCGGCTCATTATCGCAGTAAAATTTGTTAAAAAGATTTTTTTAAATATCACTGCAAATATTTTCTCTTTAGAATCACGATAATTCTTTTATGAAGTATTTTATTTCTCCTAATCGAAAAATTAAATGAAATATTACAAAATTTATTGTGTTATATAATATACTGTTAAATGTATAAATGATGATAAAATTGTTGCATAAACTAATTTTTTAAGAGAGGTTTACCAAGAAATAAGAAAAATAAACAAAAACAACCTTCATTAAATGTATAGTACAAACGAAAACAAAAAATCTAATTAAATCCTTCATAAATTTTTTATCAAGTCCTTTATAAATAAATTTCTATATAATTTATTTCGAACACAATCACAATGCAATCAGAAAATTACACTAATCATTAAAAAACATTAAACTGAGTTCTTAGGTTAATAATTTATACTAATCATTAAATGCATTAGCTATATTTTTAAAACTTTTGGTTTATCTACATAATTCTAAAATTTTAATCTGCAAAATTTACGATTTTTTAAATTCGAAATTAAAAATCTAAGGAAATTTTAGAAGTTAACGTTATGCTTTCGGAAAGTAAATATTACCAAAAACAAAAATTTTGAAGATTGAGTAAATAGAATATAACTAAATTGAAAATTTTGTATATTTAATTAAATGGATTAATAGAAGGTGATGATAACATTGAAAATAAACTAATTTACTCATTATTTGAATAATTTTTTATTATAAAAATGTGTGTTAATAAAGCCAATTAGAAAAACTTGATTTCGTAGTTTATTTCTTCTGTCGTCTTCATAATTTAGAATATACATCGTAGACAAAACTTTTATGACATCCAATAGACTCGTGTTTCGTAAGATCAAACACCTGGTAGAAATTTATCAAATCATTTTCTAAGACAATAAAACAGGGATGCACAGACAGCGGCCCTCCGTTGACTTGTTGGCGACCCGCCTCACCATGTGTTATTTTAACAAGTCATACGATCAACGAAATATTATGTGTAGTTTTGAACAATGCGCTTTCAAATAATATTTTTCTGATGTGAAATATTTTTACAGTGGTTCGATGATAATGTTTTTAAGCAATAAGAAAAAAATAATAATCGTATTTGTAATTATAAACATTTTTTTATTTTTTCTTTATTTGTGAATGAAATAGATGATTTAAAAAATTGTACATGCGCACATGCGCTGCCGCTTAAGTAATGAAAATTTAGAATTATTAAATTTTGTTAATATACCACGCATCCAATTAAAAATTCTTTGTTTATTTTTGATTATGTTGCTTGTAATATGTAATTAATAAACATATGATATATAACTTTGTAGTTTTTTGGCGGCCCTTCTATAAGCCACTGTGAGTCTATGCGGCCCTTGGTCTTAACAAGTCTGTGCATCCCTACAATAAAAGCATCAATACTAAACGTAGAACTCGTGATTTTGAACATTAATATCTAGCAGTAATAGTTTCTTGTATAATTTGCAATTTTCTCTACTATAATTTAGCCTTTAATATAGAATTTTTTATTTGTTGTTTTCTTTGCTTTTATTTTAAATATTTATTATCGATTATTAGATTAAACACTTTAAACAAGCATAAACTTTTATAGTAATTTCTCTCGTTATCATTATTAAAAATAGTACTTCAAAGTTACTTTTAGCAGGAAATGTTTGCTATTTTTAGTATGATTATTTTTTATATAATAACTTCTATTCAGTAAAGGTTAGCTATTCAATGCTATATATATAGAAGAATTGCTGCAAATATCCTTATTCTGTATGGAAAGGCCGATTTTATAGGAAATCTTAACTAATAGGGCAGAAAGTTTACTTTTATTTGAACTTGAATAAATCAATAATTCCAATATCTGTATTGAATCTTTGCTAAAGCACTATAAAGTAGATAAATTTTTAAAAGTGCAAGTTTATTGGAAGATTTATATTGTTTTCTTTCCTTCAATCTTCAAATGTATCTGCTCTATTTTATTTCGATAAAAGTAGATACGGATTTTAAGCATCAATCTCTTCGATGTACAAATATTTCAGAAGCAGATGATCGATATTTTCCCAATATATATATACGCAAATATATTACAATAATTATAAAATACAATGTAATGGAAAATAATCGTAATCAAGCTTTATTTTGGTGTTTGAAACTTTATTGTGTTACTGAAGATTTTCTATAAAATGAGAGTACATTTTTAAAATATCAAGATAACTTGAGAACTAAATATCACAGTTTTCAGAGCATTTAAATTTTATAGAATCATTCGTTATGCCAATTTATTGATTTTGACAATATATGATCTAGTTACAAAATAGCCGTCATTTGAAAGAATAAAACATCGATATAGATGAAACTATTTGTGTCGACCGGATGGTCAAGTAAAAAGGCAGTCGCTTACCATCTTGGAAGATTCAAGTTCAATTCCGAGTCCTATCTCTCAAGATTTTTCAGGAGAGTTCTGGACCCAGAACTCTCCTGAAAAATTCCTTCTTCTCTCCCTTCCTTCATTCTTCCAGAATAATAATAATTATTATATATACATAATTTATTGAGAGAGAGAGAGAATTGCAACAAACTAGAGAAAATTTTAGAAATAGCAGCTTGGCGAGAGTTATTACTACGACAAATGATAAATGTAGCAGCAAAAAGCTAAGGTTAGGTGTGAGAGTGACTTAAATTAATTAGAATCATTATGATAAAATCTTTATCATATGGGTGTTAGCCAGTCTGTGATGTGCTCTGAAGTGGTCACCGCCAAACATATCTCTTGAGAAATTCGACAACACTTAAAACTAACCTAACCTGAAACTATCGCTACAACATAATGATGATATAAAAGGATTTTAAATATTTTTACAATTCTTAAATGATTACTTTTCCGCTTCCAAACTATTCGCAAAATAACTCCAGCAGAACATCATAAAGCATTCAAATTTTAGATTAACGTTTCTTTTTATTCTAGCTGTACTAATTTCGAAATGTTCATGTAGTTCTGTTACAAAATGGCAACGTTTGAAATTAAAAAAAATTGCAAGTCTATATTTGAAAATATTTTTTGCATATGAAAGATGGAAAAGTTTTTGGTTTTTGTAGAAAAATGACTAAGATTAGGTTACCATCGGTAAAATTTTTTTATTCAATGAGTCAAGCAGAATGTATAATAACGATTAGGACAAATATTTTATTAAGACAACTATTTAAATTTCAAAATAACCCGAAAATCATATAGTAATTATCTCGAGATATGAATTATATATAAAAAAAAAAAAAAGTGAAATGTTTACTGGAAATTCAATGACAGAAATACATAATATTCACTAGGATTATTCCTGATGGAAATAAGTCTTCAAAGTTCTGACTCCTATTTTTATAAATGAAACAGATAAGATTAAAAAAGCAGCTATTTTCATTCTCGGAAAAAATGTTTTAAGTGGTTAGAAATGATAAGAAGATTCTTTGTACTCCCAACTTGTTTGGTTACTTTTAAAATCTAAAGATAATTGTATCTTAATAGCAAACCATTTTAGTCAATACGAACGGTAAAGCGTTTAATAAAAGTACCGTGAACCTATGATATGTAATCAAAAGAAAAAGTGATTTTTTAGAAGAGAAATCTGTTATCATAAAAACTTCTAGATATCATATACTAAAAAAATTATCTTCTCATATACACATTAAAAAAAATATCTTCTCATTTTATCACTACAGGATTTACATGCATTTATTATTTTTCTTTTTTTATGGAAATTTAAAGCTCAAATATGCTGATACTTGAACAAATATACAAAATATTAATGTGATTTTTATGATTCACGAAAGAATTCGTTTCTGTATATATGCATTATATGTATTTTAGGCATCGAAAACATGAAAACTATCTGCACTATTCATTTTTCCACAATACTATGGAAGATGTCATGTCTTAAATTCCCAAAGTGATTTAATAATCATTTTTCTGATGAAACCATATGCGAGTCTTCCAAGAAATAGGGGTGGTACAGAAAGTATTGAGCAACATGCCTTACAGTAAAATGTTGACAGCAATAAAATGCGTGTTATATGACCAGTAGTATCATTTCTTTTTAATGCAGATATTATGTCACTTAATCAGCCATCTGGAGAAACCGCAAAATGAAAAAAATGGCCGACAATGATATATTGTTTCGACAGCGTAATCATTAAATTTCTCGTTATTAAGTATATCACTTCTGCTGATATTCACTGAAGACTTCAACTATTTGTGGAGAAGTCTGCATAATTGCTAATAGTATTATATGGGTTTACGGAACAGTCGCTCCCTGCATTTCGCCTCCGACAATTCGCCCCCTACATTTCGCCCCGAGCACGGCCCCTGGAACATTTCACCCCCAGGACATTTCGCCCCCTGCACTTTTCACCGATTCGCCCCCTGCATTTCGCCTCCGACAATTCGCACCCAGCACATTTCACACCCCTGTAGATAATGAATAGGCTACAAAATTGCAAATATAGTCAACAAGTAATGATTCTAATTTATTTCATTTTAATATAATAAATGCTCATTATTATCGTTTAAAACTCGAATTTAATAAATGCACATTATTATTTTTTAAAACTCGAATTTGTATGCAATACAACATTATTATTGTTTAAAACTCGAATTTGTATGCAATACATCTAAAGCGCATCAATCAGAATAGATTTTGAAAAAGTTCAACTATTCTTTTGATATCCATTCAATCAGAATATGATTTTGAAAAAGTTCGACTATTCTTTTGATATGAATTCTGAATTTTAAGTTAGGAGATAAACTAAAAACCGAACTATTGTTGGCTGTAGACGACACAAAATCAGCAGACGAAGACCCAACCCGAATGAAAAGTACTCGCGACATTCAATTCGCATCGCGAGTTTCTTATTTTTTTTCATCTTGTTTACATATTTATCTGTTTCGTATTTTGTTTTTTAATCTTATTTACATATTTATCTATGTTTTCTTTATTATTATTATCCTTAACCGTAAATCAGTTAATATTAAAATATCGTCGAAATTATTTTTCTTTGTTGTTTTTTATTTAGGTCTTGTTACCGTAATATCATTAATTGCAGATAACAGATAGGAGAGGTACGGATGCACTTTTACCCATTTTTATATTTCTGGAAAGATTGTTTTCTCAACATTACAACTGATTAAACTGCATATTTTTTATTTCGCTTTATATCTCCTATATAACGATGAAGCGTTTTTCCTTGTATCACCGGCGTCTCCGGTGACATCCCTCACTGGGTAAGATGGCCTGATAAACAGGCGTTTCTTCTTTAGGTTGGCTATGTGCTGGCCACCATGAATCGCCCCACTGACTGGATCTTTTAATTCGTAGTTCAGTGGAGAGATCACTTTAGAAATCTCGTACGGTCCTGCCCATTTGGGTGCCAATTTGGCGCTGAATTGTCTACGGGCAGAAGAAATTGGATGAGTTTTTAATAACACAAGATCACCCACCTGAAATGTTTGTTGTCTACGACTTTTATTCATGACTTGCCACTATCAAAAAATATCAAACATTTCGTTGGATGGCTAAGATTTCATATAGAAAATCGTGATTTCTCCGATCTCATATAATGAACGAAAAGTTATGAAAGAAATAAAATTCGGAAAAATTTTTTACATCTTTAGAAAGACAATAAAAACGTATTTAATTGTAAAATTATCAAAAAATTTAAATGAAAATTAAACGAGATTTCATTTTTTAAATTTTTGCTAATTAATTAGGTTTAATTTGTAAACAGTCGCAGACCATTAATATCGAATATCCACTAAAGGGGCTGGGATTTCAATAAAAAATCCAGATATCGATATTTGCAATTTTGTAGCCTATTCATTATCAGGGGGTGAAATGTGCTGGGGCGAAAATTGCTGGGGGCGAAATGTAGGGGGCGAATTGTCGGAAGCGAAATGCAGGGGGTGACTTTCCGGACCCCTATTATATGATGGGCGAAACATTTTCAAAATGGAAACACAGATATCACGGATCATATCGGAAATATACAGTGATCGCCCGCGAATTATTTCCTTCTATCGTAAGCAACAAAGGAAGAATCCATGCGCTCATCAGAGAGAATAAACGTGTAACAGTGAAACAAATTTTAGGAAAGTTTGGCATAGCCAAACATTCCAAAATATGATAGGAAATTTGGGATACCTTAAAATTACCGACAGTAACATAAGTTGTCTACGGATGGTCAAAACAAAGGAATCTTCAAATTTTCAGTACGATAACAAAAATGTTCGATCGAAACGGCGATTGTAGTTGATTAAATAAAGATATGCAGATTATACTGGATAATGTTTTCGTTTTAGTGCAATTATTTATATGTAAAAACTTTATGCTCAAACTTCCGTTAGAAATACGAAGGTTATTATACCTTGTGTTTCTTTAGTTATTTTATCCAAATAAAATTTTTCTTATACTAAATCAGTCATACTTTATGAAAATGCCATCACAAAACTTGTTTATTAAGTTTTCTAGATATTATAGGGATTTTTATTTTCAATTGTTCTTTTAGTGAAGGCATCAGCCAAGTTTTATATAGTAGCAAGAAATTTTTAAAAATATGAATAGCTCTTGTATTACTTGCTACACATCAAACCAACAATTCAGTAACGGCGTATGCACTAAACATGTAAATCAGTCACTATTTCGGCTGACCTGAAATTAAAGTTGGCATTTTGGAATTTTTCTGAAAACAAATCGATTATAGATAAAGGAATATATTTTAAAAATAAATCTTTATTCGCCTAGTATATACATAAAATCCCTCAGGTAACTCCCATAAAAATAAAACTAAGATAAAAAGGTAATCTTACAAGTTATCATAATACGGAACGTTTAAAGATTGTTGATTCCAAATGTTTGTTATTCAAATTAAAAAAACATCTGTTGTGTTGATCTGATTTGACTAAAGTGATGTGTATAAATTCGTAATGTCTTGTAATTTTTCTCGGAACACTGAAATAAAAATAATTATTGCTAAATATCCTGATATGAATTTCTTAATCATTTTAATGTCCTGCTTTTGAGGATCATTCTAAATTTCTCTCCAAGAATAAATCTGAAAAAAATTAAACCGCAGATAGAATATTATT
This sequence comes from Olivierus martensii, assembly GCA_000484575.1. Taxonomy (NCBI): domain Eukaryota; kingdom Metazoa; phylum Arthropoda; class Arachnida; order Scorpiones; family Buthidae; genus Olivierus; species Olivierus martensii. The sequence goes on along the minus strand of AYEL01057406.1, from coordinate 87,897 downwards.
GAAATACATTCAGAGAAATAATTATAAATGATACTTCAAAGCATCATTTATTTTATAATTATTTCTCTGAATGTATATAATTATATTATGGGTTATGGATAGATATTGTTCAATATTTATCCATAACCCATAATATGCATTTAGTTTGTATTCAAATAATATCTTCTTACTTATTAAATCATCTACGTGGAATTCTATTTTTCTATATTTTTATTGAGTAAATAAAATAATTAAAAATAAAATTTACGTTATTCCCCATCTTGAATATTCTTGATTCTGAATGTATTATTTTAAATGATTGATATACAACTTTTACAGCTGCGGGAATTTTATAGCCTATATGCAGATAGATTTTTGAACTGTACAGAACAAAGCATAAATGAAAACACGATTATTTTTAGGACGAAAAACGGATGCAAACTAAAAAAAAAATTTTTACCAGTGCCAATGTAAACTAATATTGTTAAGTCGTGATGAATACAATAATAGACTGTCATAGATGAAGTATAAAATATGTATAATTTATGCATCATCATCGTTATTATTTTCGCAGTTTTAATTTAAAATTTTAATCATTATATTTCGGTTAATCAGTATATTTTGTTTTTTGTTTCCTAAAGCTTCAGAATAAGAAATTTCTTAATAAATACCTTATCTTCGTAAATGACAGACCAACTTAGATTTTTAACCCAGTGGTTATTATAGTCTTTTGTCGAGGTTCAACTAAAATGCGTTTATTCAGTAGCTAGAAACAGATGTCAACTACAGTTTGTTGCGCTAAAAATGAAAGTTTATTCGCTACGAAAAAATCATAGCATGTGTACGCAATCCAAATGAAAATTACGTGTTTCTTTTTAGCAACAAAATAATTTATAAAAGTAACACGTATTTTGTAAATCTTAAAAAATCTATATAAGCCTACTGTGAAATTTAAATCAAATTTGTATATTAATTCTCAGGTAATGAAAAACAGAGCCATAGGAATTAAATTAAATTAAATTTATACTTTCAAATGTTTTTAATTAATTTTTGTTTTAAAATAGTTAAAAGACATTATTTTTCGTAAAAATTCTGTCAATTTTTATAAGATAAATCTCTTAATAATATAATTTACATATTTCGAAAATCTATAATTAATGTGTGGATAAATTTAATTTTGTATACTGTATTTTTCAAATTTGAAAAAACACAATATTTAATTTGACAATGTTCTTTAAAAAATTTCAACAATAAAACTAAATAAAAATTTTATATACAATACTGCACACTGAAATTGAATTGCAACGATTTTATTCTTATTTTAAAATACTGTGTAAATATCTGCTTTAAAACGAACAATTTCCTTTTAAAGCAGATGTTTATACTATTTATAAGGAATAAATAAAATAAATATTCATATTTACAGAAAAAATAATAATAAATTTTATTATTTACATATTTATCTTTATTTTTTTTAATTTTGAAAGTTTAATTCATTTTGTTAACAATTGAATTTTAAAGTTTAATACTGTAATTACATTAATTTACTTTTTTCATTTTATTGAGTATTTTTGTTAGTATGTTGTGGACAAAAACTGTCAACTTTAATTATTTTAACCAATGATTTAACTAAATATTTAAGAATGAAATTAACGATAGATGGCACTTAATATCAAATTGTCATCGAGGTGGCATTTGAGGCATTTAAATGATAGATGGCAATTATATTATTCAAAATCGATTTAATAAAAATAATTTTTTAAGCAATTCTAAATTTTGTAAGATTTATATTTGTTGAAATTCTTAAATGTATATCTTATCAAAAATATTAAAGTGATTTTTTTTACTTTTAAATTTAATCGTGATTAAAAATGATTGTAAATCTTCAAATGTTCATTAAAAATTATATTCAAATGTTACTCCGTAAGTGTAAATTATCATTATAAAACAGAAAGGAAATTTTTCTCTCTCTTCAACAATGAATTTAGTTTTGTTAAATATTTTGACCGACTGACCCGGTCGTATTTTGAAGCGATTACACGGCACTCGAGTTATTTCAAGCAATATACTCGATAACTTCTATTAATAGAGTCGATCTTGTTGTTTTCGTGACTTAAAACATGTTCATAAACAGAATTGCAATTTTTGTTATCTGCGGCCTTATCCAATCCACATTGGTTGACGTGTTTATCTATCAAAGGAAAGTAGGACATGTCGAAAGAAGTGAAACTTGCCTGTTTTCTTGCTGCTTATATTAGCAATCATTCGAAAGTGAAACTTTTTGTTGAAATTTCTTATAAAATTGAAATTTCGAAGAAGAGTAGACATTTCTTAATCTTAGTTTATGAAATTATATATTGCTTCAAATTACATATATTCCATTTTAATATTACCCTAAAAACCTAAAAATAAATTTATTTTTTACTCTTTATGAGATGGGCAATATTATATAAAATATCGAGAGAATGAACAGAATTCGATTTAAAAAAACAGAAAGTTTTCTTCGATATTTCTGTAAAAACAAAAACTATAGGAAATTAAGAAATTTTCCGACTTTTAACAAAGTAAAAATAAAAGATATTGACTGTGCTTCAATGTGTTAAAAATGGACTTTTCTGTTTATTTAAAATATGCAAACAATATTTTTGCAATAATCGATAGGTGAACATCTATTTTTCTAAGAACTTTGCGTATCTGATAGACATCTTCCTATTTCAAAAACATCTGTCTTTGAAAGTAAATAGTTCTCAAATATGAATAATTTAAAAGTTAAAAGATAAAGAACAATTCAGCATCCGAAATCGATCCATGAAAATATATAGATTATATTTTTTATTAAATTTTACTACTGAAAAAATATTTTATTTCAGTTTTAGTAAGTGTATTTCTTATCTTTTCACCCTTGAGAATTTCAGGAAAGTTACTGAATTAATTTTAAATTAATTCAGTAAAAAAATCAGAGAAAAAATCAGAGAAAAAATCTTTGATGCAGATAATGATCTTGGATGATGATAATCGATTATTGTCGAAAGTTCATAATGAATAACAATTTTTTTTCAAAACTATCTTCATATATACTTCTTTAGTGCTGACAATATAAATTTTATCTAATTACAATACATATACATGTATTTGATCTCTGGTTCAATAGCTTGTCAATTAATCCGACATGTGATTCATGTCCTTTAGATCACTATTTATTTTTGATAGTGAGTAAGTAGAAAAGTTTGTTAACATATAGTATAGAAGTTTCTAATTATTATTATTAAATATTTGAAAATTAATCATACTTTTGTATCTGGATGAAACAAAAATTTTAAACATAATTCAGTTGATCTATTTGTATTGAAATGGTTGATTTTAAGGATCATATTCTGATTCATTGTTTTAAATTATTCTAAAACAAAAACAAAAAAAAAGAATCTTGACAGTTTTCAAACCAACAAATATAAATATTTAAAATTATAATGATTGAATAAACGATTTTTAAAAGTTAAAAATCGTATCGATAAAAAAGGCATTTGAAATAATAAGTATTTAAGTAATTTATAATCAAAGAGAAGTCTATTTAAATTATTAATCCCACTATTTCTGTACACAGCAGCTAGAAAAAATTTATTCTAATCTATAAATGAATTATTATATAAAATATTTTAGGTTTAGATACTAAAAATATTTTAATGGAAAAAGAAACAGTACTGTTATATGTAAATAGTTCAAGTTACTGTATTGTTGACATTTACTCATTTGTTATTCTAGTTTGTTAAAATACTCTTGTTATTCAAGTTTCGGGGAACAATTTTATCTTTGAAAAAACACTATTATAGCTCAAGCTGATTCATCATTCACAAATTAAATTCACACGGTAAACTGTTGTCTTTTTAACAAATAAACAAGAGTTAACAATCAGGATCCGCGCCTGAACTAGAAAATTTCATAAATTTTAATAAATGAATTTAAAGTTTATTCATAAAGTGGATGGATATTTTTAATTAACGAGTAAAAAAATAAGAAAAAAAGATCTAGTTGTCTTTAATTTCCCTTGATTACCTTTTAATGTATCATTTTCGAAAGAAAGAAGTAATTTGTTGATTTTAAATTTTCTAATTTCCTTATTTAAAATGTTAACTGTTTGAAAATTTTAAATTTTATTTAATAAAAATTTGTGAAATTTGGTTTTAATCAGATTCAGGGATGCTTAAGATAATAACACTGTAACACTTCCTTACAATATGTTTTTCAAATATCTTATAATTTTGATAAACACGTATAAAATACAGTAAACATCCGTATTTTGATAAACAAGTTTCATATATTGTAGTTTCTTATTTTATTACTTTGAAGGGAAAAAGATAAAAATTTCGCTTTTGTTATTTACATTTAATTCAACATCATCTTAGCAAAATCCTGAATATATCCTTTTCTTCTAGAATTATTTGAAATATTTTAAATAATTTTCAAAATTTAATTTTCTGACAGTTTAAGTAAGCAAGTAACAAATCTATTGAAATAATCGAAATTTGTGATTGGAGACTCCAGTAATAAAGCATTAGAATTTATATGATCTATTTTTATTTTGAAAAAATTAGTCATTGAAGAAAATACTAATTCTCTGGAAACATATGTTTATTATATATTATATACTCTATTTTTAAAACCCGATAATGATGACGCTCGTTTAAGGAGTGATTCAAAGAGATCTTGTTTTATTCGAGAGTAATATTAACTTTAGATAAATTTCTTTATTTAAAGATCTTTTCTCTTCTCTAAATAGATAAATCTCTCAGAAAGAGATTTATCTATTTAGTTGATTTCATTCTTTTAAACTCACTATTCAAGAATATTCGTCATACAAAGACTATAATATATTATTTTTATCTGATTTATCATTTAATTCTTCGGTTAATGTTTTTGTCATCTTTTGTCTTCAAGCAGATCTTTTGTCTTCATTTATACAGGGTGTTTTCTAGCACCCGTACTACCCTTTTTTCTCGGAAACGTGATAAGATAGGAAGTAGTGGAAAAAATTTTGATTACCAAAGTATATCTGACGAATCGAATGGGCATGATAAAAATTTTGTGGACCCATCGGAAGTAGGGGCACAAGGGATCAACTATGAAATCTCCAATGGAAACCAATGCCGATTTTGCCATAATTGAATTGAACTGTGAAAAACAAACAACTTTTGTTTTGAAAGTTTTTTAATATCACTTACGGATTGTGAGATATCACAAAAAAAAAGATGCCGCCGCATGTACCGCCGATTCGGCTATTCAAGCAATAAGAAGAATAAAAATCAGACAGAGGGGCATCTGTGTACATTGCCATACATTATTGAAGCAGCAAAGAACAGTATTATGCAGATTTAAAGCGAATTCTGGTACTCGGTAATAGCACTCGAACCACAGGTATGACAAGTCTTGCGCCATCATAGTTCAGCATGGAGCCATACTCAAGAACAAGGGTTTCTGGACTTGTTTCAGCGCTTTATGAGCGCCATGATGTATACAGATGCCCTCTGTCAGATTCTTCCTTTTATTATTGCTTGAATAGCCCAATCGGTGGTACATGCGGTGGCATGTTTTTTTGTGATATCTCACAATCGGTAAGTGATATTAAAAAACTTTTATAACAAAAGTTGTTTGTTTTTCACAGTTCAATCCAATTATGGCAAAATCGGCATTGGTTTCCATTGGAGATTTCATAGTTGATCCCTTGCGTCCCTGCTTCCGATGGGCCCACAAAATTTTTATCATGCCCATTCGATTCGTCAGATATACTTTTGTAATCAAAATCCCCTACTTCCTACCTCATCGCGTTTTCGAGAAAAAAGGGTGGTATCTGTGCTAAAAAACACCCTGCATATTATAAACGTGCAGTGATTGATTTAAAAATAATAGCCCAATCGGTGGTACATGCGGTGGCATGTTTTTTTGTGATATCTCACAATCGGTAAGTGATATTAAAAAACTTTTATAACAAAAGTTGTTTGTTTTTCACAGTTCAATCCAATTATGGCAAAATCGGCATTGGTTTCCATTGGAGATTTCATAGTTGATCCCTTGCGTCCCTGCTTCCGATGGGCCCACAAAATTTTTATCATGCCCATTCGATTCGTCAGATATACTTTTGTAATCAAAATCCCCTACTTCCTACCTCATCGCGTTTTCGAGAAAAAAGGGTGGTATCTGTGCTAAAAAACACCCTGCATATTATAAATGTGCAGTGATTGATTTAAAAATAAATAAATACTTAAATGTTTAAGGAAATAGTCTACGAATGACAAGTAGTCAGCCGGATGTCGCGTAATAAAACTGTGGCTTACTAACCTGGAGAATCCGGCTTCAAATCCCGGTCCCACACCTCCAGTTTTTCAGGAGGGTTTTCAAACTTCAGTTTTTCAGGAATCCGGGCACGGTCCGATGAACCCCATTCTTCAACCATCCAGTTGACCTCCATCATGAGTGTTGGCCAGCCTGTGATAGGCTCTAAAGTGGCCGCAGCCAGATACAGAATATCCCATGAGGAGATGGCGGCGTAACAAAACTAATCTAACGAATGACAAATAATATTGTAGCCGTTAAAAAATCTTTTAAATGATTATATATAGTATTTTTCGTATATAATAAATAATTTTAAATGCGTTATATAGATTTTAATTTCAAATCCCCTGCCATTTTGTAAAGCAACTACATGAAGATATCAAATTTGAAACTTATAGCTAGGATAAATGGAACGATCATATGAAATTTATTATAATCTGCAATATTTTGTTCTTAAGATATTTTGCAGATGGTCTGACAAACAACAGATCGAAAAAATAATTACAGGGATACCTTGATTATCGCGATTCTCGATTTATCGTGGTTTATAATTTGATACCGAAATTCCAATTATTGCGCTCCAAATTCGAATTATCGTGGCCTCGAGATATAACCCACTATATATGCAACCATAATTGCATTTGCTCTCCAGGTAGCTCTCTTGAGCACTTCGTTTTTATCCGACGGTGCTTGCTTACCACTCATCAGTAACTGTCCACCATTACCTGAAGTACCTGTGGACAGGACCAGCTTAACCCGGTAAGCAGACGATGCACATATCAGGGCACCAAAATTATCATTTTATCAATATTATTAATCAGCAATATTGTATATTGCTGATTAATAATATTGAGAAAATTGTAGTTTTCTTGTAATGTAGCTTTCATTGTAATGCTGCTTTCTTGTAACATCTACTCAGCAAATATTGTATATTGCTGAGTAGATGTTACAAGAAAGCTGCATCAGGGGCCGGGACCTCTAGAGCCGGTACTGCATATGAATAATTATTTCTCTTCTTATTTACCGCTACAATGAATGCTAAAATAAACAAGGATGATATCAAGTTTATAGCTATCAAGAAGAAACGTAGAGTGATCAGTAACACATTTCTTTTTTCCTGAAAAATCCATTTCTTGAAAAATCCTTGGTAATGATCACCCATTTTTACATGCATTATTTATCCCGATTATCGCTGATGTGATTATTGCGGTATTTTTCGTGGCAACAATAAACACGATAATCGAGATATTCCTATATAGAAACTATTGTTATAAAATATGACTAAAATCAGAATAAGATGATAATCGAGAGAATCAGCCTTATTTTTCTCTAGTTCGTTAGTATTTCAACAGATGGTCATCCAAGCTCTATTCACTTCCTCATATAAGCCCGCTAAAAATAAAACATGGATACTCTTGTAAGATTACTTTTATCATCTTTGCAATCGAAAATCTCCAGAGAAGTGTAAAGATTTTCGTCTCAAAATTAACACAATCATCTTTTAAAGTAAATATTATTGATGGCAATGGATCAGCCTAGAGAAAATTGATATAATCTGTAATATTTAAGATAAACAGTGCTTCTCAAAGTGGTGGTTCGCAGATCGGTACTGGCCTGTAGCGAGTTGCTTTTTTTCCCGAGCTATAACTTTTGTATGCTATAGCATAGCTTTACAGTCATATGCGTTATGCCAATGAAAGACTATACAATAATATACATATTGAATAAGTTGCTTTTTTTCCCGAGCTATAACTTTTGTATGCTATAGCATAGCTTTACAGTCATAGGCGTTATGCCAATGAAAGACTATACAATAATATACATATTGAATGACATCAGGAGGTACGGAGTGAGGAAAGTATGCTTTTACTTAAACCTTGTTTCTTGAAGATAGTTGGAAATCTTATGCCGATCCGTGAAGCACTGAAAAAATTGCCGGTCCGTCATATCAAATAGTTTGTGAAGCACCAGTGTAAAAAATGTTTTATCTGTGCTGTCATTTTGGTTTAAACATGTTAAGCCACATAGTAAAAGTTACATCTCACTCTGACAATAAGAAATATGCTACTTTTTCTTCGGAATTAGATGCCATGTTATATTTTCGTATTTACAATATATTCAATTATTCATATACTGCAATCAAAGACAGACTACTAGCGAGTCAAAGTCTTTGGTGCAAGGGAAGGTAGAAGATGTGAAAACAGAGGCATATGTTCCTTCAAAACTTCATAGGAATATGGAATTATTCCATATATGATACATAGTAATGAGTAATAGTATCAACAGAAATATCTTGGTGTAAAACCAAATTGATTTGAACTAATTAATCTATATTTCTATGTAAACTCAATCAGTTTAGCATGCACTATTTAAACGCAATTAATTTTTCTCTGTGTGGTTTTATGCCGCTTTCCACTCAGTGGGTATTAAGCGACAGAACATTTCCTTGCCCACTACGGGCCGCCACATCCCTAGTGGGATTAGCTATAAGATGAAAGATGGGGTTCAACGAAATAGGCCCGGAAAAATTGGAATTGAACGCGAATCCTCCAGGATGAAAGCACAACACCCTTCCACCGCAGTCATCTGGCTGATACAAGTAGTGTATCTTATTATAGATGAATTTAATTATTTTTCTTAATTCGCACAAAATATTTTTATAAAATTGTACATAACCTCTTAATATGGATAGTATAGGAACAATATAAGTAAGGCATGAGCAGTGCCGGATCTAGTTAGTGCGGGGCCCGATTGAAATATTTTTCGTGGGGCCCCTCAAAATGTGGTTTATATGTATAAATAAAATAAGTAACATTTATAAATAAAGACTCATTTTTGTCGACTGGACTGGCTACATGGAAACGGCTTTCCACTCTGGATTGGCATTCGGCTTTCCATTCTGGAGGACCCGGGTTCGAATCTCGAGTCCCACCTCTTGAAAATATTTATCATGATCATGAAGATCCCGTCGATCCCCATCGTCCACTATCCGGCTGATCCCTCCGCAGGGATGGACAGCATATGGAAGGACTTATTTCGCCCCGTCATTTATTATTCTTATAGAAATAAAACTGGTGTCATCTGATGACAAAAAAAAAACAAAAGAAGGGTTAATTATTTGGATAAATTTCACCTTCATGTGAAAATTCGAACAATTTTATTCTTCATTGGAAATAGCAACCCAGTGGCCTAATTAGCATATATTAGGTTTCAATATAACATATTGATTAGAACCACTCCAGAGAGATATGATTAGGAATAATTAATTTATAATTACCCTGTGCAAACCATTACTCAAAATATTGAGATAGGGCTCAATGCAAAAAAGCAATTGAGTGTGTGGACGTTTTCGGTAATTGTAATCTTCCGTAACTTCCTTTATTGTATCGTACCATTTATACGTTCGGCGAATATTGAAAAACGATACATATATTTAAAATTTTTTTTCTTAATACATTATTTAATTATATAAACTTTGACAAACACGGGGCCCCCTTAAGCGCGGGGCCCGATTGGGTGCAATCGGTTTAAATCCGGAACTAGGCATGAGTTAATCCTTTTATTAAAGCCTAGCTCCATCTAGTGAAAAATAGTTGAATATTTTAAAATTATTAATCAAATTAGCCTAACTAAAATGGAACCAAGCAAATAACCTTTCCCGAAGAAAGCAATTATCCAATAATATATAATTTGTCCAAATCCGTTTAGCCATTTTAAAAGTTATAGATATCATAAGACATTCAATTGTGCATATTACTGTTTATTGGGCATAAAAATGAATAAAATATTGAAAAGTTTTTATTATCAATATTGTAATATAGCGCTATAATTTGTTCTATAAATTTTTGACTTGATTAATTCTTTATAAAAGTTAAATCAATAATTAATTAAAACCAATTAATTAATAACTATAATTTGTTCTATAAATTTTTGACTTGATTAATTCTTTATAAAAGTTAAATCAATATATTAATTAATTGGTTTTAATTAATTGATGATTAATATATAATCAATAATCAATTAATTAAAACCAATTAATATATATTAATCAATAATTATTAATCGAGTGAAAGTATAATAGTCTGGATAGTTCAGATGAATGAGACCAAGATTGCTTCGAATCACTGAAAAGTTCGGAAAATATGGAATCTTCCAAAAAAGTCAATTTAAAATTTATGATTTTGTTAATAGAATATTCTGCATATTGTATTTACTGTCATTATATTATAAAGATATCAAAAAAGTCAGCGGCGTAGCTACAGTTTGAGCCGCCCGAGGCGGTCTGTCAATTGCCGCCTTTCCTTTGGGAAATACATCGATGGGAAATATATATTCAATAATTAACATGAAGTCATCGATACATCAAACCTATTTAGACACAATTTGAAAATTAAATTTAAGAAAAGATAATTTTATTTCTTTTATTTATAAATAAAAATACAAAATTACAAATGTTATAATAATTCCATTACTCCGTGCTCCGTAGCTATAATAACAACTAACAACAGTATTTTATTCGATCGGATTAGGGACCTTGGACAATATTTTTCAATGACAGTAATATAATTTTGTAAGTTTTAACTCTCAGAATAGTTGATAATTTTACTTCTCTTATTGTTAAAAAAAGTGTTTAAAAATTTGCTTAATGCAAAAAATGCTGCCCCAAAAAAGTGCCGCCTGGGGCGAACCGCCCCGGCTGCCCGCCCTAGCTACGCCATTGAGAAAAATTCTATTTTATTTAACGCAAAAAATTTTATGACTTGTTTACTTTTGAAATTAAAATCGTTTGTTTGATGTCAAAAATCATGCAATTGTTTCAAAAGAAAAACAGTTGGTATTGCTTCATCCTGTTGTTCTATATATCTCTAAGAAAACAAAACATATATCTGAAAGACGTACATATATTACGATTCCTCATTTAGTAAATTCGCAAAAATAAGTTTATTATAGCTTATCGCCTCGAACTAAATAGACTCCAAACAAGCGAACTCGAAATTAAATTAAGTTTATACGAAAATAAATAAGCCATTAATATTTAGCTTGAATTCTTTTCTTATATCTGATCAAATGACCTCAAACATTTTAATTAAATTTGTATTTAATATGGATTTGGTTTGTAGGCTTACAAATGATATATTAATTTGATATTCAGTATTACAATATATAATTGAGAAAAATGAATGAGATCTTTTAACATAATTACATTCAAGTTTCTCTTCCAGGAAAAATTTTCATTATGTTACCATTTGTAGAACGAATAATTTAAACTGTATTAACTTTCGAGGTTCTAATAAATAATGTGAATCATTTTGTTTCAATAATTTTTCAGAACAGTTCTAATTTCTCAGGTTACCAAATTATAAAATAATAATTAATTTAGGATTCATACTAAAATTCTACAAGTGAAATAATTATATTAGAAAAATGAAACTGAATGAAAGATTTTCTTCTTCAAAATTTTCCAAATTTTTAAATAAACTAAACTTTAATAAACAATTTATGAATATATTATTTATTTATTTAAAACTTTAATTTTCTTTCTGCAAAAATTACTGTATGTTATTTAGCTATATGAAATAGATGTGTAAACTGAAAAACATTTAGATAACAAAATTGAAATATCTCATTTAAAAATGCTTAAAATACAATATATAAATATGCGAAAATACAATATTTAGTAAATCAAATAGACAATGCGCATAAATCTGATCATGTTAGAAACCGCATTGTAAATTCTATAATTCTTATCTAAAAGAAATTCTTTTTTCAACGAAGCTAACTTAATATTAATAATTAAAAAAATGTAAAGATATTTATTGTCGATTGATTAATTAAGTTGTTGAATCTTACAAGAAATATTTATGGCAATGGCCACTTTCAAAACTCATCGCATATTTTTTTTTTTTGTCAACAGATGACGCCACTTTCCACTCAGTAAGAGTACTAAGTGGCGGGGCGAAACAGGCCCTTCCACAGGCTGCCCACCCCTGCAGAGGGATCAGTCGGATTGTGGAGGATGGGGATCGACGGACCGGGCCCTAGCTATAAAACCGTGTATTTAAATATCTAAGTTGCAAAAATATATGTATTTGTAATTTAGCTATAGTATTCTCTGCTGCGAGTCTGACGTCAGTACACGTCACAGGATGCGCAATAGCACACCTTGTATATTTCCACCATGGTTATACTGCTTGGTAGTTCCTGTACCGTCCTGTCTTCGTGGAATACATGTTCGTCCAGCGTCCAAGTAACACCGTCCTTGGTATTATTAACTTCCTTTGTTGTGGACTGTTGTGCTGGTGTTTTGTGTAGAAGAGATCGACGGCGACAGAAGTCTAATTATTAAGTATCACCAAGTAGAGAAGTTTTTAAAGATTAATTTCGAGAAGACCAGTTGTCATTTTAAATTGTTACTAATTCCTTGTAAGTTCTTCTTTAGTTATTTAACAATAAAAATAGTTACGTTTATTTATGGAGCATATTGGTTTTGGATTCTCTCATTTTGCCAAATGGTTCGAATCGCACAACATTAACATTAACATCAAGTTAAGTGCGGAGCCGAAGGCGGCTGGGGCACGGGTCCCGATCCTGGGTCACGTTCGGGCGGAAAACCCGCCGTTCATGACACTGCTTTCAACCAATCAAGTCACAATATTGACGGATGCGTACGTTTCGGGTGGTTCGGTTTGTTTACATACGGTTTTTTCTTAACGTGAACAGAGTATAGTTGTTCAGTCAGCGGCGGATGGCCGAGTGGTAATGCTGTCGGCGTGCCACGCGGTTTCAGGAGATACCAGACCCGAGACGCGAACCGAGTCTGGCATCTCCCGAAGTTTTTTCGGGGTTCTGGGTCCTTCCCGGCCATCCCCGTTCTCATCATCCGGCACCCTCGGGTGTAGGTGCAGCCCGTGATTGGAACTGGCCCCGCCCCTTAGTAATCTCGATTGGAAAGAGGCGTAAAATATGCAAAAAAATTGTTCGGTCATTAGATAGAGGATGGGGTTCGACGGGCGAGGATTTCCCGAGAAAAAAATCTGGAAGTGTGATACCTGGGAATTGAATCCGGGCCTCCAGAGTAACTTGGAGCATTCTTCCATTGCGACCATCCGTCCGACGAATTTAAATAATTAACCAAGAAAATATGAAAAGTAGACGAAAAGTAAAAAAGGGAAAATTTCAGGCAAATATGGATTTTCCATCAAGTAACAGAATGGGATAATTTAATAGCAATAAATTAATCTTTAAGCCTCGCGCCCACACGCAATTATCTGTCGGTCAACTATTTAATTGCAGGAGTGAGAACAAAGGACGCCTACTGTTTAGTCCGCCAACAAGAGATGCTTGTGGGCGCAATTTCATAGGAGTCATTTGTTCTCATTCCTGCAATTAAATAGTTGACCGACAGATAATTGCGTGTGGGCGCGAGGACTTATTGATTTCGTATAACTTCCTTGGAACTGCATTCACTTATATTTTTGAAAACAGAATACAGATTTCTACGCGTTATTTAATTCATTTCTATATGCTATAGATTTATGTTGTGCTTGCATCATAATTTTCTTCTTCTAAAGTTTAGATTAAGATTTCTTAAGAATTCTGAATTGCCGAATACGCCTAATATAAAAGTTTTGTGAAATAATTTTTAATCTCTTTTTGAAAAGTGAAGTATACGAAATCACCATAATGTGTGGTGTCCATCTTTTTTTCCTGTGTAATTTTACGACGCTTTCCACCGTGTAGGTATTAAGCGTCAGGACACTCCAATTTCCATTACGGTCTGCCCACATCCTGGTATGGTCAACCGTTAGATGGAGGATGAGTTCAATAGGCTGGGACCAGACTCCTCCTGAATAAATCTGAGATGTGGGACCCGGATATTGAACCCGAATCCTCCAAGGTAAAGAAAGGACGCTTCCATCGCGGTCGACTGGTGTTTATCCTCTAATAACTTTTGAACTAATCAGTATATTTTCATGAAATTTTGAAGTGATTTTATTATTAAAAGTAACCTTCACACCAAATAATTTAACTCTCTAGCATAACCATTTAAAAAATGGACATTTAAATATATCTTGAACTATTTATTGGACTTTTAGTTTTTATTTGGTCAACAGATGACGCCACGTTCCATTCAGTAAGCGTATTGAGTAACGAGGCGAAACAGTCCCTTCCAAGGCTGCCCATCCCGTCAGCCGGATTGGCCGGGTGGAAACGCTTCGGCTTTCCACTCTGGAGGGGTCCCACCCCTAAAAAATATTTATCATGGGGATCGGGTCCTTCACAATCTGGATTACCTCTCCGCAGTGGGCTATATTGGCGGCAGCCATTTTTAAATCCCACCACAGGCTAGCCAACAGATCTCTCCCGAATAGTGGGTGGGGTAGAATTTTATATATATTTTTATTAACAACTTTAGTCAACCGTATCAACCTATCGAGATATCTTATAATGCCTAGTTTTATCCGAAAAGGATAATTTTTGTAGTTGAAACTGAAATTCGGATATTCACTCGTATTGTTTTTACTTTCAATCTTGACGAAATTTCACATTTCGAAACGAATAATAAATTTTGGCAGACACGCTCTCTTTGTCTATCTTATGCCTCTAATTGAATGGGTGATATATCCAAAAAACAGTCTTGTATAGAAAATTATGCTGAAGTTTCAATGTTTTCTGTTTTTCTGATTAAAAATTTCAGTTTTCATATTATTTATAAACTTTCGTTCCAATTACTAACACACATTTACTGTATTATTAAACCATTTTTTTTGTCAACAGATGACGCCACTTTTCACTCAGTAAGAGTACTAAGAGGCAGGGCGAAACAAGCCCTTCCACAGGCTGCCCACCCCTGCGGAGGGGTCAGCCGGATTGTGGAGGACGGGGATCGACGGGCCGGTCCCGGACCCCATGTTAAATATTTTCAAGGATGGGATCCGAGACTCGAACCCGGATCCTCCAGAGTGGAAAGGCGAAGCGTTTCAACGCGGCCAATCCGACCGACTCTCTCCGCCACTTAGTATTATCCCAGAATGGAAAGTGGCGTCATCTGTTGACAAAGAAAAGGCTACCAATCCTTATGGAAAGATCAACCGGATTGTGAAGAACGGAGGCAAGGATCGACGGAAGAGGCCCGGACCTCATAATAAATATTTTCAAGAGATGGGGCTCGAAACTCGAAGCCGAATCCTCCAGGTGGAAAGCAGAATCGTTTCCACCCGGTCAATCCTGCCAACTGATTGTGAAATACGCTTTATCTGGTAGCGGCCTCTTTTACAGCCCACCATAAGTTGTCCAATACTTATTGTGGGGTCAACCAGAAGATTGAAGAATGGAGTTCAACGGTTAGTGTCTTTATAATTTTAGGAAATTTAGTCAAATCACTGAAATATTCGCGATGACACATCGATTAATTTTCATCTTCAGTTGTTTAAAAATGGTTTCTCAATAATAACTTTCGGATTATTTCAGTGAATTTTATAAAAATGGATTTTTATTTTTTATATTTTTTACGCCCCTTTCCAATCAGGAAGATTACTAAGGGGCGAAGCAGTTACAACCACGGGCTGCACCCACACCAGTGGAGGGGGGCCGGATGGTGAAGAACGGTGATCGTCGGCCGGTTATAAAAATGAATCGCTGGGCCATTCAATATATATAGAACTAAATATCTATCTTGCTTGAAATTTGAAATAAACTTTATTAACTCTGTAGATTTATGAGTTTAAAGAGCGTGGACCGAGATTACCCTATTCGCGAATCAAATGGACTATAAGGGCGTGATGATTTTTCAATATGGTGGCTGATAGTAGTATAAGAGAGAGATACTGAAAGTAAACAATTGGTATTTTAGCGATGTTCTTCAACAAATTTAAACTTTGTGATATATTTGATTATTCAGGATATGGATAAAAACGTTGTATCATTAAAGGAGTGAACCCGGGTCCTCCAGAGTGGAAAGCCGAAGCGTTTCCACGCGGCCAATCAGGCCGACATTATTAAACCATTGAAAACTGCGAACATCATTACAATAATAAAAGATTAATAAAGTAATGATAGCGGATTATTATTGAGGCAGAAATGTTTTATTAAAATTTTGTTAGTTATTGATCGGAAAACACCGGTTAAGAACCACTGGTCTATATATTACTCAATACTACTATATCGATGATCATAAATTAGTGATTTTCTTTCTATGGGGTTACTTAAAGAACGCGTACAGCAAAAATCTAAAACTTGAGTAACTTGAAGAATTAACCGACACATTACAAAAGGTTGCAACGAATTTTCTTCTTCGATTACATGTGATTGCCGCTGATGGTGGACATTTGAAAATATTATAATTTAAATTTCATCGACTGCTTGGACACAATGGCTCGAGCGTGTGCAGCGCCATCTGTCGATGCTTTTTGGTATACAAAAATAACACACAAAATAAATTTTGATCCGTCACACAAATGATGCCGTAAGAAATAAACTTTTATGGCTATTTGTTAGATATTCCTTTCTAAAGTTGGAATGTCTCTTTCGGGACACCTATACATATATAATGAATAAGGTGATCAACTTTTTTACAGTGAAAAGGAGGACACAATTCAAACCCGGGTCCTCCAGAGTGGAAAGCCGAAGCGTTTCCATGCAGTCAATCCGGCCGACCGGTTTTGATATTTGCAGTGTATTGTGAGGATTTATTAATCGCACTAATCAAGGGATTTCTGTAATTACATGCGGGAGGATGTGCTAATTCGTTACTTTCTCGAACTTGACTAACGATTGGCGCTCTGTTAACCGAAAACAGTGACGTAACCACCTTTTTTTGGGGTGAGCCACACTAATGTGAAAGAACATTCTCTTGTATGTGCTTTATTAAATCGTATTTACCTAACAGAATGCTTGATGATCGGTTATTCCACGCGGCCAATCCGGCCGACGATCACATATTTATTGTGTTTGTATTAAGGTTTATCCTTGTAAATCCAAATTTCATATTATGTTTCAAAATTTTACATTCACTTTAATTCTAAATTAACTATTTGGAAAAGATTTCCTTAATTAAATATTCTTGTTCTTTCTTGGTTCTACGCTACTTTCAATTTTTCTCTGATACTAAGTGGAAGCGCCATTCCAGAGCCCACTACATTCCTTTCCATATTCGTAGTGGAATCAATCAGTGGATGAAGAATAGATAATCGACAGGCCAAATTCGGATCCCTCTTGATAAAAATCCGAAATTATGAGACCTAGAATTTTCCTGAGTATTTGAAGGCCATATAAAGGATCTGAGCTCGTAATTAAATTATAATTCCAGTTGTCCAGTTGGCTGATCTTATTAAATAAAATATTATCTTGTTATCACTAATAACAAAAAATATTTTCTTGTTATTAGTGGATAAATTTTAAACATACTGCTACCAAATATTTTAATTGACTTACACTATATATCATTAAAATATATCATAAATTTTATACATACAGGAACCAAAATAATTTTAAAATTAAATATAATTATTTTTTATGTTTTTAATACTATTACTGAAGTAATGTAATATTATCTGATATAATTACTTGATGAAATCACAAAATGAAATGTGTCTTGTTCAGGTATAATTTATTTTTTCAGTTTTCATAATTATAATTAGGTTACGTTAGTTAAGCCGCCATATCGCACGAGGGATATACTGTATCTGGCGGCGGTCACTTATAGGCCTAGAGCCCATTACAGGCTGGCCAACACCCATGATGGGGTTAACCGGAAGGTTGAAGGATGGGGTTCAACGGCCGGGCCGGATCCGGACCCCTCCTGAAAAACTGGAGGTGTGGGACCGGATTTGAACCCGGCAGGATGGTAAGCACGCGCGTCCATTCGACCGACATATTTATAATTAGTAGTCCTTTTTTTCTCTCAGATATTGGAGAACGAACAATAAAAAGCAAATTAAGCATTTCTTTGAGACTTCAAAAAATTTAATTTTTAAATAAATCCTGTATTTAACCAAGTAACTGTGTGGAATAGCTTTAGCTTTTCGCCGAAATATCCAGCATTAATTCACAAAGACTCCGGACTTGTCCCCAGCGATTCTTATTTTTCATATTCGGATCGATCTCATCAAAGTTGTGAAAACAATTCATGAGGATTTGCCAATGATTTATAATCTTTTTAGATCAGAAAGCGGCAAGAAAAATGAAACCAGTTGGATAATCTGTGTTGGCCAAGTTAGTCTATTAATTAGATAAACAACATCCTAAATTAAGTTCAGAAATTGTAGTCTTTCTAAACTCATTTTTATTTTGATATTGAAAAATAAATAGAACAGATTTCACATCTTTATATAAAATGATGAAGTATTTGATTAATTTATTTGAGATATTACTCATATGTCTTAGTTAAACTATCAAATTATATAAATAATCATCAAAGAAATAATAAATAAATTACAACACAGTACGGTCGACTTAATTTTTTAAATTAAGTTTTAAATATCGAAATATCATTTTTAATAGATTTAATCGAAAAAATTTGCGTTTATATAATAGTTATTACATTTATTATTAAAAAACATTCTATATTATGTTTGTGATAAGTGAACATGCAATTGCAATTAATATAACTATGTCATTTTCGTAGAAATCATCATCAAAGAGTTCATCGATCTCTTTTCAATATCGATAAAAAATAAATAAAAGAAATAAAACCTAAAATTAATCGGGCTGATTCTTATATATTTGGTACTTAATTTATCATAGTCCTCAATTTTTTTGTCATTACTCAACTGACACAACCTGAATGAAAATGCAAATTTATTAAACTAATTATGATTTTTATCAGTTTACCAAGGCATAAATGGTAAATTTTATCAGGGCAAATATACGATTTCCAGGAAATATTTGAATACTAAATCTAATTTTTTAATTATACAAGATATGACGTTCTGATCTAATTCCATTGCTGAATCGCATTTTTAATTCAATATTACATAACTACAATTATTGAAAATAAGTAAGAGATTAAACCCTCGTAAAAAAGAAAAAGTATAATAAAGCTATTATTAAGTTTTTCAGAATGATATATAGAATATATATCATATAATTTCTGTTGACTACTGAATTAATCACTGTTGATTAATAAATAGCATAGCTAATCCAGGCCTTTCTACAGCTTGCTTACATGAAATTATAAAAATGTATTTGTAATGTTATTAAAAATCATTATTTATTTATAGAGGACTATCTGCAGAGGACTCTGATTCCCCATTTAAATTTTCTAGAGGATTGAATTCAGATTTGATCTTGTGTCTTCTGGGTAGAAAGTAAAAAAGATTTTCACACGGAAAATTCAGTCAACGAATGATATTTATATTAAAGACGCACATTATTAGTATTAAAAAACCTGTTATCTTATTTCTAAGTTTAATATTTTATCATTATTATTTTGGAAGATGAATCAATCCAACAAATAAAGAATAAATTAAACACCTTTCCAAAAGAGAATGCAACCTGATTCTTTTTAATGCTAGTGGAAGATAAATTATGTCATTATCGGATTAAGCTGTAGTAATAATATATTAGATAGATTATTGAAACAAAATCATTAATTTTATTTATCTGATAAATAAAGATAATTAAATCAATAGAGTAGAGATTAGCTGTTACATGAAAAATGAACTAATTAGCTTTGTTTTTTTGTCGTGATTTTACGTCGCTTTCCATACTTTGTACATTAAGCGGTGGAGAATTTCCATACTCATCATGGGTTCCATACATTTCTGGTGGGGTCAGCCGTCAAGTAGAAAATGGGATTTAACAAGTCGGGCCCGGGCTCCTCCTAAGAAAATTGGAGGTGTAGAATCCGGAAATTGAACTCCATGATTGAAGCACAGCACCCTTTCACCGCGGCCATCCAGCCGACTAACTGCTTAAATTCAGAATCTGATAAGCTATACCAATATAATTACTAAAAAATGAGTACAGAACAGTTAGAAGTTCTATTAATTACAGTAGTTTCCCAATGCATATAGTCGGTCGAATGGCCGCATAGTTGCATTTGCTTACTATCTTGGGAGTTCAATTCCGGCACATCTTCAGTTTTTCATGAGAGATCCAGGCCCGGCCCGTTGAATCCCATTTTTTAATTTTCTGGTTGATCCCAACATGGTGTTGACTAGCCTATGATGGGCTCTAAAAGTGGTTGTCGCCATGTATAAATGGTATCTCATGTGATATGGAGGCTTAACTGAATCTAAACTAATCAATACATATGCAAGAGTACATTCAGTCTATTCTCATTGCATGTTAAAAGGAACGTTTTACTTTACAGTAATAATTTATTGGATAAAAGTCAAAATCATGAAAACTTTATAAAGGACTTAAAATAAATTTTTTTCATAAATTTCGAATAATTATGATATACGTTGTTAGAAATTTAATTTGATTTAAACAAGTATTACTTTCGAGCTTGTTAATTTTGAAAATGGAAAACATTTTGTTATTTGCTATTAATTAAACAAAGAGCCTCTATTTCTCAGACCTTTACGTTCCAATGTCTCCATAAATCTTAACCTTACCGAATCCTGTATAAAAAAAGAGCCAAAAGAAACGTCCAAAGAAAAAGATTTAAAAACTATCGGCTTTCGTCTTCCAAACATATAACTTGTTATACCGATGGATGGTCAGACATCAATATAGAGGCGTTGGTGCACTCCTCCTGAATGTTGAAAAACTCCCAATAAAATTAGAATCTGGGAGAATTCCTTCCAATCATATTAGCGAAATCTATCCAATAAACAAGGCACTGAAAACCTACCTAAATTTACCAACATATCAACAATTAGAAGGAATCACAATCTATAGTGACTCAAGAACAACTCTGGAACCAACCAAAAATAGCAACACCAAATACATTCAAGACATCTATGAGCTTTTATGCCAATTGAAATGTTTGGAGAAAAACTGCACTTTACAGTGGATCCCTGCTTATGTTTACATCAATCACAATGAAGCAGTTGATAAATTAGCAAAAGAGGCCAGATAACTCGATCAAGAAATTGACATGATAACTCTGATTGATGCTAATGCACTAGCAAAATACAAACTAATTCCACAAAAACCAGGGATACAGCATCAAATCCCAGAGATTAATGCAGACAGAAAAATCTCCACCATAATAAGACTGAACGGGACATTTCAAGAGAATGAAAATCAACACAGATGGTACAAAAACATACAGGAATTGCGGTAACTGTCCTAATACTGAACTGATACCTGTACACATTTTCACTTTCCCAGCAATTGAAGCAGCTTTGCAAACAATAGACTTTAATCCTGAACAACAACGCTACACAAGCAAGTTATTGACATAACAAAAAGCACATGGAGATATTTAGGACTCTTCAGAGGATACGATAACAACAATAACAATATCAAAAAATTCTGATGGAAATCTAAATATAATAATCAGCATAGAAGAATTCTATTAAAGATGAATTTCAACATTGTATTAATGAAACATTCAATAATTGAAAATTTTCTCTCTCTCACTGTTAAAATATTAATTAATGAATTAAATTCATCTCAGTTGATCTCAATATATCTATATTCATCTAAATATCTACGGCATGTAGATTAGAATATTTTATATATATCTCATTTATCATAATTATAACAGATATAAAAGTATCAGATCTCTGTTAAGAAAATAAATATTAAACCTCTAATTTTTAGCAAATGTGGGTCCAGTCAGTATTGCTCTATATTGATTTTTTATGAGATATTAATATCATCTTTTTTATAAATAGTTCAGTCGTGAATAAGTTGAAATAATTATTCGTAAATAAAATATTTGGTAAAATATTTAAAATTTCACCTGAAACGTAAAAATTGCGATTTATGTTTGCGTTTGAATTGTTCAGAACTTTTTAATTCTTTTCGTCATACATTTCATTGAAACAGTATAAACCAGGGCTGTCCAACCAGCGGCCCACTGCTGTACTGAATGCGTTCCAACATAAAATTGTACACTTCTTTAAAACATTGAGATTTTTATGTACTTAATGAAGTTTTTATTATTTAAATTCGTATCTATATTTCCTATCTCCATTTTCTAAAATATTTCTTATTTCAGTGATTTAAAACTTCTTGACCTGCACAATGATTTTTAAAAACTTTCTGAACGAAAAGAAGTCGAAGATTTATTGTTACGACATTTTTGCTTATTTGTTATGATAGAGTACTGAATGCGTTCCAACATAAAATTGTACACTTCTTTAAAACATTGAGATTTTTATGATTTTTATGTAAACTTGATATTTAAATTTATACTAAATTTTTGCTTAACAACTATTTTTTTTTTTTTTTTGTTTTTCACCCTTTTTTCAATCAACGAGATTACTAAGGAGCGGGGCTAATTCCAACCATGGGCTGACCTGCACATGTGGAGGGGGTCCGGATCGCCGGGCCGGACCCGGATCCTCCTATATCACATGCCAACGCGTTACCACGTAGTCATCCGGCCGCTTACAACTATTTGTTGAAATTAGCATATTTTATGTGCGGCCCGAGACAATTTTTTTTCTTCAAATGTGGCCCGAGGAAGCCAAAAGATTGGACACCCTGGTATAAACAAAAATGATTTAACTATTAGCGGAAATATATTGATATAATAAGTTTATTTAATCATTTTTAAACTGTAAACTATCCTAATTGAGAAAACTGTTCCTAATGATTTATAAAAAAATAATAATCGATAAAAATTTTATTTTCGAGATACTATATTAGAATTACTGAAAATAAGTTCATCTAAACTTTCATATCGTATCTATTTATATTTACTAAAATCTAATTTTTGTGAAATTACGAAATTTTTAAAACTCATAAAATTTAAATAATGATCATTAATAATTTATTAATTAATGATTTATTTAAACAGTAAAATAAATAGGTTAAATTTTGATTTAGCCTACTTAAATACTATCAATTACTGAGAATGCGAACTTAAATGTTATCTAAAGTATATCAAAACCATTATCTCAATTAAAAAAATGAATACTGTATTGTAATATTTGATTTATTTAATTGTACAATTTTTATATTACGTATAATGAATCAATCACTAAGTTGTTAAAAAGTTGATAAACATGTAACTTTGCGCCTCTTGTTTATAATAATATTACATAATATTTTCGAGTGATTATTAATCACATGACTGGAAAGAAATAACAGCAGCAGATTAATTACAGTAATTTTTTATACTTCTGAAAATTTTCACTTTTTAGTTATCTTAACTTGTTTCTAATTATATTTACATGGAAGTGAATGATATCAATATCGTTTTTCCATGATATTAAATATATATTTAATAATAACAAATATTCTAAGGATCATAACAAAATATTAAAAAACAAGAAAGGCAAAAAGGCATCAAAATAATAATGAAAATGAGAAAATAAAATTATTAAATTTCATTTACCTCAAATAATTCTAAAGATTTAACAGATAAATCAATAAAGTTAAAGTAATAATTACTATCAAAACAGAGGTGTGACTTTTTTAAATTATTAAATTTTAAAATACAATTTACGATTAAAAAATCAGTTTAATTCAAAATATATTTATTTTAGCAAGTATCGATATTATATAATGTTATGAAGTCTTATATTATTCAGCAATGTACTAATAGAAAAATCACAATAAATATATGCAAGCTAAAAAAACTTAAGGATATTATTTTGGTACATAATGAGTGTGCAAATTCCTTTAATAGTTTACTGTAATAGTCATTATTTAATATTGGTATAAGATGAATTTTCAAAATTGTCAGTTTTGAAATATTTCATAATATAAATTACTTTATTTTAATTATTGAATAATACGTTATTTGATACAAAATCCTGATGTAAAAATTTCTGTAGACTATTTATACGAATTTGATTATTAATTTCGGTTTTATCAACAATAAATAGAAGTATTCTGGACGTAATCGCTATTCCAAGATAGTGATGATATGTACAAAATAAATTAGGATATTAAAAAATATTATAAATTAATACATGTAACAGATATTTTTTAATATTTGTTGTCATAATTATAATGATCGACGTATTTTTTTTGGATTTTGTAACAATAAATTCTTATTGATTAAAACATATCTAGTTAAAAAAATGGTTATTGGATTAAATGCAAAATACTCAAAATATACATAATAGTAATTTATAAAAATTAAAAATAATAACAATTGGTATTTCAATGATAAAATTTCAAATCCACAATTTCTTTAAGATATATTGTTTTGGATAAATCTTGTTTTCATGTATATAAAATTAATTTATAGTTGAAGAGTGCGATCCCAAAACGCGTTCAGTCCAATTGATCAGTTTTTTATTTGATGCAAATACATACTCCTATTGAAGCCATCTATCTTATTAAAGACCCGTTTATTCTCAAATCAATCGATCTGTACAGGACACTTGAGTCCTGCTTTGCTTTTGAAAACTTGTTCAGTCCAGAGAGCAGTAACGATGAAAATTTGTCCAGCCCTTTGCGCATGTGCAGAGCGATTTGTTATTATGAGAATTTTTGTCGTGTTTATTAAAGGTGCAGTAACGATGAAAATTTGTCCAGCCCTTTGCGCATGTGCAGAGCGATTTGTTATTATGGGAATTTTTGTCGTGTTTATTAAAGGTAATTTTCATGTTAGAAGCTCTTGAAATGAAATGATAACATTAAAAATTTAAGTTTCGGGGAACTTTTATTGTTAAAAGGAAAGTTATTTTTCTGAATTTTAATACTTCCTAATTTGGAATGATTAAATACATATTCTTGGGGCCTTTCCCATGAGTATAATGTATTCATGGGAAAGGCCCCAGAACTTCCCCATGAAGTAATAAAAGTACAGTTAATTCTCGCTATTCGCGGTAGTTATGTTCTGCAAATTTTTCGCGAATATGAACCATTATGTCTATGGGAAATATAGAGTTAGGTTCCTGCGAACCTTCTTTTCCCAACATTTTCATATTTGATTTGTGTGTGTTTTCTTGTTTACAGACATCTTGTTTAATATGTATTACATTATTTTCAAATATTACAGTATAGTACTAAATACAGTATTATAATTACAGTAATCGCTTTTATTTAATTTTTTAAAACATTAACTATGTAGTAAATAAAATCTTACTTTTGATTGATAATTTTTTGATGTTGCAAAATGTTTGATGTGACAACTGACACATTGTCTTTCTGAACTGTGTTGAAAAACTGCGTCAGCCTTATCTGTGTCGCTTTTTGCCTCAGATCTTCTAAAATTTCGGCGTAAGGAGCCAATGCGCAGGAAGTTAGACTCCTAAATTTGAGGCTGCATTCAAGCATAAGGGTACATTCTTCTATGGGACCTGAGGACGATATGAACAGGCTTTTGCCTACCTGCGGTCTGTAGAGTGAGCGAGGATAGGTAATGAGAAATTTTCCGACAAATTGATTCTGAGACTACATTTGGTAACAAATAACTTTGTTTCTTAGAGAGAGAGAGAGTTTACATTGGTAACAGTAAAACTCAGCATGAGTCCGCGAATAAGCGCGAAATCGTCGCTTTTTGCCTCAGATCTTCTAAAATTTCGGCGTAAGGAGCCAATGCGCAGGAAGTTAGACTCCTAAATTTGAGGCTGCATTCAAGCATAAGGGTACATTCTTCTATGGGACCTGAGGACGATATGAACAGGCTTTTGCCTACCTGCGGTCTGTAGAGTGAGCGAGGATAGGTAATGAGAAATTTTCCGACAAATTGATTCAGAGACTACATTTGGTAACAAATAACTTTGTTTCTTAGAGAGAGAGAGAGAGTTTACATTGGTAACAGTAAAACTCAGCATGAGTCCGCGAATAAGCGCGAAATCTTCGCGAATATCGATTTTGTGGTTACAAATAAATTTTCGTGAATAGTTGAATACGCGAATACGGAATCCGCGAATAACGAGAATTGACTGTAAATATTTGAACTTCCTCATGAGTATAATGTACTCATGAGGAAGTTCAAACATTTACTTTTTACTATTTTAATCCTTAAAATAATTCAGTTTTCCTTTAATGAAGAATGGGTGTAATTGAAAACACGTTCAATTCTTGGACTTAGTAAGTTGCCATTAACACCATTAATTATATTTAGTCATTGTCTATTTAAAAACGAATGATGACTGACTTCAAGGTTCTACTGAGCAGTGCATATATATAATTAGAAACAGATATCTGGTAGTAGATAATCATTCTCATATAAATACTTTCTCAATTCATATTTTGCTTCTCTTGAAAATTAACAAAAACGGACTGAACGTGTTTTGTAATCACACTCTTCAATTAACAAATCTATCATTTAACAAATTTAGTGTGAAATATTTTTAAACAGAAAATATATAAATAAAAATTCTATTCATTTGAAAAGTTTAAGTAAATTATAATTATGGAATTCGTAAAAAGATGCAGAATATACAGAATTAGCGAAAATATAAATACAGAATCTGGAATTTATAGCTGTAGCTAAACGAAAGTTCTTAAAACTGTTTATACAGTACAGTATATTGTACTATATATTTAAATAGATCTGTAATATATCTCTGTACACTTGTCTCTGTCAAAGAATGACATTAATATTGATGGCCAAGTTTGATTAGATTGAAATATTTTTTCAGCAAAAAAAAAGATAAGATAATTAATTTTCGTACAACCGTAAAGAAAATACTGTTTCCATTTTCTTTATTAATGAAGAAATGCTATCTTATTAATTTCTGCGGTTGCGCTTAGTCAACTAGCAAGTTAAAAGATAACAGATAAAAGAAAATTAGATATGTGGTATATTTTTTTTTAATTTTGACTAAAATTAATAACAGATATTTGATAGAAAATACCTCTATAATCTCTGATTGTGATTCGGTATTTCAATTAACCAAATTTAAAATCTCACATTATCAGAAAAACTGATATCGGTATTTTCCGAATTGCTCATTAATTTTTTGGTAACACATGTCTCATTTATTATACCGGTATTATTTTCAAACATACCATAAATGTTATAGAACTGAATTAATGCTAAACATCATACTACATTGAATTACAAGAATGAGATTGTGAATTTTGTTTTGTTGGATGCAAATATTTTATTTCCTTTAATTTTAAGAAATTATAAATAAAAATAAGGAATTCGAAGTTTATGACTATTAATATATTATACTGTAATAGTCAAAGATTTCTCGAATATCGTTCGATGCCGTTTAATCTAACCATCGATTAGAACCAGCAATCATCGATAACTTAGTATAAGCTAATACCATATAAAACAATATGCACTGTACATTGTATGCGACTCAAAATTTACCGTATTACTTCCAATTTAAGCCGCACTTTTTATTCAAATTTTTAAGTTAAAATTTTGGGTTGCGGCTTAAATTCAAAGCGAATATTTTAACATCTTATTTCTCCCATCCCATTCCCCAACGTTCGGGTTTTTGGTTTACGCTCTACGCATGCGCATAGTATTACGACCATTGATAACAGTTTGTTCGATGGTCCCCCATTCGAATTTTTCTGATTTAATCTAGTTGCTGTTTGATAGTAGCTTGTAGAATCGCGTCGTATCTGGCCATATTTTAATTATAAGAAAAATCACGAATTAGTATAATGCTGTTTATAACCGCTGATGGAAACAAATTGACACCTTTTATTATTTTAAGCAAAAAAAACTGAACCCAAGGAAAATTTTCCTAAGGTTCGAGCACAAAAAATGCATGGATGACAACAGAATTGATGAAAGATTGATTAGAACATGTTTGGAAGAAGATACCTAGCGCTATTAAAAAAAAAAACGAAAGTGATAGTATATCTGAAGAAGATTCTCAATAAATCAGATAGTTTATTATGTATATTAGTACATATTTAAGTAAATAAAAATGTTTCTTATTTTTCAATACTATTATAAAATCATTTTTATTTTTTCCAATTTTAAAGTCCTACTGTGGCTTAAATTAGAAGTAATACGGTAATGACAGACTCGAGAAAATTTTATTAAATCAATAAAAAGTTAATCACGAATCATCTTTAAACAACTGTTTGATGATATTACTGTATATTCAAATACTGTTGAGTTATCCAGAGATGATTATATTACTAATTTGTTGATAAGTACCAAAGATATTTTCCTGTAAAATATTTAATAATTCATTATTATTTACAAAAATAAAGTATTTTTTAATCAATTATTTTTAAATGTTCCATTTTCGGAGGAACAATATTTTAAAGTGATTAATTTTATAGGTCTGTTTACCACTTTACATATTATTAATCCCATTTCCTAATCTGAATTAATTTTGATGATAAATAAAAATTAGTTTGAAGTAATTAAGAAAGATCATGATCTTTATTTAAAATATAAAAACTTTCATTAAGAAATTGCTTATAATGTTACTTATATGCCATTTCTGGGTTAATATGTTACAAAAAAATAACTATATAAAAATATATCTTCAATTTATCTAGAATTATTTATAAATTTGCATGTTTATAATTACTTAAACATTATATAGTGTAAATATTTTGCATATGAAGTATATTTCGTATCACAATACAGCCTAAACTTACAATAGCAATCATCGATGATTTTAGTTGTATAATAAGATTCAAACAAAAGAAAGAATTTTGTTACTTATTGAATTTTTCACAAAATATTTTAGTCTATTTCCTGATAGAAAAATGAGGCTAAGATCACATTCTATCATTTATATGTCTCCAACTAATAGCTTTTGAACTAATCAGTAGATATATATAGACATATTTAGAACATGTCACAGAATTTAAAGATGCCTTCACTATAGGATCAAGGGATTTATGAAATTTAACAGGATGGTCAAACGATAGAAGCTAATCTTATTGGCGCATCAGTTACATCATTTAAAAATCTTAATAGTTTGTCATTTAAAATTAGTAGACATTAAAACTTTTGAAGTTTCTTACTAATGATTTTTGAAATATTTGATGGATTTTTCTGAAATTAGTAAACTTGTCAGAGCACTAAAATCAATCTTGAAATAAGATTAATTAACCTTACAGCTTCATCTATTTAAAAATGGTGGACGTTAAAACTTTCTAATGATTGAAGTTAAACTATCATATAAGAATCTGAAGTTGGATAATCACATAATTCAATCTTGATTTCTTTTCAGATTGGTGACATTATTTTAATCGCATATCTTTATTCATTCCAAAATAACGGGATGATTCAAAAAATATATTATTTTTTCCAGAATTCCTTGTACTATTATAAACAATTTTCATGTTTTTATTAAGCGTGAATACTCAGTATATCTAATTTATACACCCGGAAATCTCGAATTTCTTTTACATAATTTATGGCATAATTTCAATGTAAGTCTTGCATAAAAATAAAAATAATGTACGTGAGATGAAAGTATATTTTGAGTAATTAATGAAATCTGATTGCATGAATGGTTTACAAAAAGAGAACTAATATGGGCTATCAAGCTTGCATAAAGTCCTAGATTACCTGAATGATTTTTAAGAAAAAGTATTTTACTCTCTTTGCATTAATGTGTTTCTGTATAATGGTGTTTCACTATAAAATATGATTTATTTTTCTCAGTTACAAAAATAGCAGCATAATAATACTTAAGCTGAAGTTATGTTGATAGGAAAGCAAGATTTCTGAAATTAGGTAATTAGAATATTTATTGAAACAATCTTTGCGAAATTCCACATTTTTTTCCAATTACTTAATATTTAGCGGAAAGATATTTAATTATTGCAAATTTAAGAAAAAGAGGAATGAAATCCGAAATAGTTGAAATTCCGTATAAAACATTCATAATATTAAAATTTCTTAACATATTAAAAATAAATTTGATTCTATTCCATCTACCTGGATGTATTTATTATTATTATTTATTTTAAATAAGATGGATGAAGACGTGCAAAATATCTTTAGAGAATCGTTCGTCTTTCAAAAAATATTATGTAAACTAAAAGTAATGTAAACATTTCGGCGACCTATTTTTTTAAATTAGGAACCGGGCCACTGGTCCAATGCTAGTGAATATAATCAAAACATCTTTCTCATCTGTTAGCTGTTGATCTACAAGTAGTTATCCAGAATTCACACAGAGTAAGGGATGTATACGTGAAACCATGATGAATACGGTTGTTTACAAATTAGCTAAACAGGTCTACGAGTAATTCTATAACTAGTTAGCCTTGAGATGCTGCAACATTTACATTTACTACGCTTGCGCTATTTTCTATTTTACACGTGACTAAGTCGGTCTATATAATAACATGACATCCAATAAATTTGTTCTTCATTCAAATACGCAATCTACAAAATAATTACAGCTGATGCTGTCCAATCAAAAATATCCTTCGTTCATTTAAAATCTTTATTTATCGATAAGAATTATTGTTTCTATATGTTATTTTATATACAAGTTATAGCGGTGCCTACTGAAAGAAACTGTAAGTAAAGCATGCAGTTAATTATTTAACGATAGAATATGTTAATGGATAGGCGCAACAATTTTTTTTTTTTGAAAATTTATTTATATAACTTGAGATTTAAAAAAAAATTTATAGAAACTGGGAAGATAAAGTTTCCGAGTTTTAAAATAAATTTCGTATAAACGAAGCGATTGTTTGAAATTTTTTGAATTTCGAAGTAATGATAATTAGCATTTAATTAATAGATTTCCGAGATATTACTCACATCTGTGTAGTTAACCTTTAACACTAACACGCCTTCTCCTTTAACATTTAACACAGTTTGACGTCAACCCGTTAACCTCTCTTCGCTCAGAAAAACAATTGCCGACCACATTTTATGGTATTAATGAAGAGATATAGTCGACAGCAGTTAATCAGTTGCTTCCAAAAAATTTCTTCTATCCAAGTCAAAATCAAGTAAGGCAAAGTTGTTTAGGTTCACTTTTAATTTTTAATTTATACAATTTCCATATTTCTCTTATTTGAATAGCTTAACGGGGAGATATTTTGCATAATTTACTAGTTTTCATCGTCATTATTTAAATGCATTTTTTTTATCTTTTTAATTAAATTTAAAAATGATTATCATTGATTTTGTCATTAATTTTGTTGAAAATTTTAAATAAAAATGTCATTAATATTTAAAAACAAAAATAGTGAATTATTCAATATTTTAATATAAAGTACTGTATTTTTATAATATTGTTTATTTGCATTTTCTGTAAGGAAATATAATATTTATTTGATAAGATATTTTTTTCCTTGTTTTGTTCTTAATGCTTGCCTATTCAGTAAACAGGGAAACATTAAACACTTTATTATATAATTTTAATTTTATTTAATCTTATCTGATCAATTTTTAACTATATTTTAAAATTTCTGAAAAAATCTAAACTGTTAGTTCGATATCGAGTAATATTCGGTTTTAAAGATGATGATCCTTGAAATGTCAAATAACTTAAGAAAAGATTAATAGATTGATATATTTACTTCACCTCAATTAATTATTCATACAAAATACACATAAATTAGTTATTATTTACTCTATTAATGTTTCATCAGTTTATGTTTGCTTAAGAATGATATTGGAATGCGAAACGCCTTTTGATAGCATCTACTACATTTTTTACTCATAGAAAATATTTTTAACTTGGTAAAATATGTTTAATATGGTTAAACTTATTGTTTATTCTATAAAATTCTACTTTTATTAATGATAGTTCTCCAGTAATTTCTAGTTTGACTAGTCATGAAATTATACTGTACTAACCGATTTTATTTGGCAAACAATGCCATTCGTTTTAATGCAGTGATTTTTACTTCAATTCAAATTTCGAATCATCCAATATCCTTTGGTTTCGTGCAACTTTTAAAAGTAAGACAGCTTAAAATATCAAAACTAGGAATGATTCCAGTAACCTAGACAATTATTCGTCTAGTTCTAGGCCAACGACAAGATTGTTTGAATAGGACAAAGATTGCCTCGGGGATGGGAAAGTTATTTATAATAAAACTATTACAATGCTATGGTGAAAAGTTAAAAATCTCTGATCTAAGATTACAGTGAAATCCATCAGTTAGTTTTTATAAAATTTTAATTATATTTGCTTGGGATAAAGAAATAGCGTGTTGCTGTCAATAAAGATGCACTTAATTTTCATGCTTTTTTTTAACTGCTACACCCAGAAAACATCTTACCAATACATTGTAGAAGTTGAATTTCAATGAAATGAGTCCTGGACCTGTTCCAAATTTAATACTAGTGGAGAATATATGACGTACTTTTTTCTAAGATAATATGCGAAAAATATTCAACGTGTGAACTAACTGTTAAATAATATTTTCTTGTAACGATACAACGAAATGGTAAATCATTTTTATATTTATTAAGCTATTTTATCAACAATATCATCATAACTAGTTTTTCTAATAGATGTTAAGTAAATATGTATGAAATTTCGATTGTAACTATTTCTTATTGACCATTTTGAAGAAATAACAACGAAATTATATTACATGTACCGTATCTAATTCCTATTTAGAGCAAATGAGGAAATTGTTCTAAAAAGAGTATATAACTATAATGAAACAATTCTTATCGCAAGATTACAGTTGATTTTTCTTGGAAGTATCAATTTCGTTTTGAACTCTGTTTTTCTGAATTCGTTTTGGGCATTAACATGGTATTTACTCTACTTTTGAATATTTCTCTTTAATCTGGCAGCGTATAAAAGCAGTTTACTTCGAAAACGGAATTCTAAACTAACGTTCGGTAAAAGTATTTGTAACATTGAAAGATCAAAAGATTTGCACTAATATAATCTTAAATGTCTTTCAATAGCAGTTTCTGTGACTCATATTCACTCATTCAAGTATATCTGATAATCTGATGATGCAATTCATCTTTCTTTATGCAAGCGATAAAAAATTTGTTGAGAGAAAATACTTTTCTAAATCTTACCTATCCTACAATTAATTCCTCGTTATAAAAGTTATAATAGTTGTTACAACGATCATGTTAAGGATAAAAAGAAAGAAAAATTGCAAGCGATTTCTTATCTTAGATTATAAATCTTAGTTTTTTGGCACACGTGACTGGTATCACGTAAAATATGTATAAATTTGGAACGAATTTATTTTTATAACACACGTGCCAATAGCAATGTGCTTATTCCCGACTATTATTAATGATATAAGTAATTTTATTTCACACAGTGTTCCTTGTGCAATAATATTGCAAAGAAGTTTTATAGAATTAAAGAGCGTGCTCACACTTTGGCTGCTATCCAGTTAAATAAATTGAGAAAATCATCTACATATGCTTAAAATAATAAATAAATAAATATAAAACACAGTTTCGTAAACAACAAGTAGTACCATTTAATAAATTTAGATAGTGACACATTATTTTCAAACTATACTTGTTAGAATATCGTAAAGAATGGATTATTAAATACGAATATTTTATACGGATTTTTAAAACATCTACTAAATATCCACTTTGGCTAATCAAATTTCTCAAAGTGTCTCCTTTTCTCCTCTGTCCCGTTAATTAATAACTTATTTACAGCACGTTTAAAGTGCCAATGTCAATTATCTTTCGGAGTCGAACTAAACAAGAGATCAAATTCCAACAGCTGATTTTGTTTTATGCATTTATTCTAAATATATGCAGATGCATGGCAATAATCCAATGAAATCGGGACAGGTGATTTGCCAATTGAAAAAATCAATAAAGTTTATTATCTGAATCTGGTCAAAGTCGTTATAATAAAACTAAGTTTAGAACGAATAAATACGAGATAAAATTATATCAAGGAGGGGGACAAAGGCAACGTTTCTCTTCAGTAGGATGCAATTTTCTTTCTGGAGCCATGGAATTTCTGAATCTTCCATCATCTTTACATAGATCTTACGAATTTAATGCTCATTTCTCTTTGTCAATGTCTTCTCTAACCGAATTTTTAAAAGGTAATTCATTTCTTGCATAAATTGGCATCTTAATTAAGATAATAATTTTCTCTTTAATTATCTACTAAATGATTGTTATATATTTATATTTGCAATGTTTCTCAACTGTTAAGATAATTATAAAAGTTTCGGGATCATAAAAGAGATTTCCTCTCGTAAACCTATTTTTAATAGGCATCATCGTCTCGTAATTTTCAACACTTTTTGATTACGTTACAGGAAAATGAGATAAATTTTCTAGATAGTATCTCCATGCAAAACGTTTTATCATTTGTATATCGCTAATTGTGTAAAGTGATAACGTAAATTTCCTATTCGTATCAAATTTATTTCTGCATAACAAAATTAAGGAGATTTAAATATTTGAGAAAATTGCCGAATTTTCTGTATCCAAGAAAGCAAGATTTACGATCAACCACGTGATTTTCATTCATTATCAATTAATAAATAGATTTAATTAATTGATAATGGATGAATGGAATTTTTTAGTGATGCAGCTGATATTTTTAACGATAAGATTGTAAATAATTTTAAGAATACTGCACAGTATTTTGTTTTTCGGTTTCAATAACATATTGCGGTTAGTATCAGTTCTTTCTATTAATAGCAACATTAGAATATGTATATAGAGGCCTACTTTTTCATCGACGATAATAAACATCCAACCAAATGTCGAGTTATTATCGATTACTATCTGCTTCAAAGAAATAATACTTTCGTACTTTGAATGTATACAAGTCATTCCAAAGGGTACATATAATCCGGTTTTTCATCTGTTTTTCGGTTCCAAATAATTTTATTCGCAAATAGATTCTTAAACATAGCCTTGACGTATTTTGCGGGTCGTTTTGTAAATAAATCTTAACAAATGTAATCTATGAACTTAGATAATAACTTTTGTATCACTAAGTTGATTCTTTGAATAGCGATAATTAAATGATTTGCGTAACAAACTGTGACCAATTATCCAACTGTTAAAAAAATATTTAAAAAATATACCGTGTATGTGATTCTAAGCACGTAACGAATTTAATTTCCAAGAGACAAAACTAGTTTAATATATATATATATAGTATACATATATATATAATATTAACTACTTTGGCTGTCGATCAAATTAAATGATTATTCGGTAATAGAATAGTAGTCAACAATTATCATTCTATTGAATTGCATGATGATCGCCAAATGCTATTCGAGAAAAAATAAAATATAGTAATCGATTTTTCAACGATAATAACTCGATTAATAACTTGTTATGAACGATTTTAAGAAATACAATTTTATAAAATATAAAAATTTTGATATAAATATAATCGAGAATAAAAAAAATAATATGCTTAAAAGTTTTACGGAATTAAAAATTCGATAAAACGAATTACTATTTCTTGATAAATAAATGGATTTTTGTACCCAAGTAAACGAAAAATAATTCGGAAACTATAAATGAAAAGTGAAACTATAAATTACTTTAAATAGTGAAAGTAATTTATAGATTTTTTTTTTAATTTTGCGAAAAAACAAAAGCATGGTTTTCGGCTCATTTAACAAATAATGTATCACAAATCTATCAAGGAAGTTTAATTAAAACGTTTCGCAACTTCGGATAAATATTTTATAATTTGTTAAATTATTATTATTTTTTCCAATATTAATAGTATTAGTTAACTGCTTTACTGTATTCGAGAACTTTAGATCGTGACTCGTTTCCTTTACATAAAATAATGTTTTTTCCTGTTCATTTTATCCTTAAAAGGAAATTAGTAGATCAATCTGAATTTCCGGAATAAAAAATAATAATAATTTTTATTATAATTCATTTTAAGTTTCATAAATTATAAGTTTAATTTTCACTTAATTATTTGTAATAGCTTTTTTTTAATATAAATAAAACTGATTCCAAGATTGATAAGTTATTTATACACGTTGTTTTCTATAAATAAATCGTTTCACGAAATGCAGATTATACAGTATTCAAGTTTTAAAATGAATTTTTGTTTTTTATAAATACGAAAATACAAATATTCGTAAATAACTTTTAAGAAAATAAGAAATTCAGCTTTCAGTTCAAGTTATTGTTATGCAAGATTTTTACTGATGGTCAATTCAATTTTTTCTGTAATAACTCATATTTAAAGTTCATAATAACGATTTTATATTTTCATAACAGGAAGATATAAAATAATTTATTCGAATGAGCTCAGCTGTTTGCTCTGTAAAAACGAACGTGTCATTTTTATGTTCCGCTGCCAAGGTCTGTTTTGATCTCGTGTTTCTATGGCATGGAAGGATGTTGTTGGCATCGGACTCTTTAAATAGACAATAATATTGCAATTTAATCATAAACACGATCATCAGTCATATTGCCAGTCGGTATTGATCCCATATTAAAAAATCTAACTTTTACTCTTTTTCTTTTTTCGCAGTCAATTTTATGGTATCGTTATTCCTTTGTTGCTACGGGTCTATTTTATTTTTAAAAACATGTATACAAACATTTCTTTCTAATCCACAATAAACTGTTTATGAACTTTGAGAGGAAATGAGTTGTTTGTTTCTAATTTATAGATTTTTACTGATTCAATGTTAAATATGAAAAGAATGAACTGGCATATTTTATGCCTTACTTTTCCTTGACTCCTAACAAGTAAACAACAAAGAAAGGTAAAAATTATTCAGTAGTATTGCTATTTAACTATAAATTTATTAGTGTTTTGTTAAAGATATATTATTGAGGTTCCCAGATATTTACAATGAATCCATTTAACAAATTATTCATGCTTCGTTCAAGTTTTAATTTTTATCGTTTATAATTTACGTATAGCTCGAATATATAATAATAAAAACATCTCGTCCTTGGTATTAAAAAGTATATAAGTAGATAGATTTGTGTTGCTGGACACCCAGTCCATTAATAATCAGACCTTGAACTCTCATCAACTGACAACTATTACTCCAGATTTTCTTTCTTCTTATCATTGTTTTGCAGTTTCAACATATCCTAATGACTTCGAATTACTCGAATGATAGAAAGAATAAACATCATCATTTGGGACAGCTGTTCAATGATACATCCACCGATACTGGATGGGTTATCGTTCATTAATAGCAACTGCGATGAGAGAGACGTTAACATTTTTTTCCCTTCCCAAAAGTTAAAAAAAATATTGTATATGAATAGTTCAGCAACAAGAATTATAGCCCGCAATGAACAATTGCAAACTTTTAAAATTTATCAGATTTGTCGGAATAATGTTGTTTCTGGAGTTCATTTACACCGTGATAGATTTTGAATTATGTTTTCATTAGCAAAGTCCTATCGTTTTATATCATTTTATCGTTAGAAAATAGCAGATAAAACTTAGACTTATAATCAATATTAAACAACTTAATGTTTTTGCTTTCGATAATCTTATTCAAAATGTAAATACATATAATTTTCCCGGTTTTAAAATAAACTCGAGGTCAACGATTTTACTAAATAACCTTCGAAATATATTTTATGAACTGAAATCAGAAGAAAATCTTATATACAGGATCAGTAGCAATACCTTATTACTAGAGACTACGTTAGAAAAACATAATTTCATGTTTCTAACTGAAAATAAATGTAAAAATTGTTATAATGTTCATGTTTTATTACAGGAATTCCTTTTTTGAAATTTTGAAAGTCATCGCGTTTATTCTGGTCCCGTAGTTAATTCACCTGCAGATCCGTGATTGCAACTAAGTGCTATTTTTATTATTCTTGGTATCTGTACGCGTAGAGATAGTACTTATAAATATACTATACTTATATTCATCTGCGACATGTGCATTTTTATCATTTTAAATGATGAGCTATTATATAATATAATATATAAATAATTATTTGCAATTAATACTCGATATTATATTCGACTATTAAAACATTTTCGATATACTGTGGTTAAACCTATCTAGCATTAATTATAAAATGATTTATATAGTATTTATAGTTTAAGAAAAGACAGCAGGTCGATAATTAAGAGAAATGACGTCTAATTTTCAAAGAAAAGTCAATGAACCTGTTTCTTAAGAAGTCTGAACAATCGTGCCGATTTATGTTGCCGGTATGTAAGGTAATAAGAGCTTAAATGACGTCAGAAATTGTACTCACAAGTCAGATGCTTTCTGCTACTTTTTAGAAAGCGGAAACGTTTATTTGATGTATTTAATAACGCGATTTCAGCAATGCTATTCGATAAATAGTATACTTTGAATTTATTCTCCCTTTCAAATTGGATTCATTATTCATTCTGTATATGCGATAACTGTCATAACTTTCAATAACACAATTCTAATTAATATTGTTAGTTAAATGCTGCAAGATTTATCCTCGCGTTTAGGCCGTAATTTTATAGATACTATTATAGTAATAATTACATTATCTGAATTTTATCATAAGATTACAATCCAGGGTCCAAGTAATGAAATATTTTGATTGTTCGGCAAATATAAGAAATCATCGAACGTGTGGAAAATGCATTTGGGATGTTTTACTATTCAAATGAGATAAATAATTTTTTTACTGAGTAGATAATATAACAGCGTTTAAATTCTGCTTACGTATAATAATACAATGAGATATTTTATAACTAGTTATTGGTGAATGGATCCGCATATTTACAAAGAATGTTGTCAGATATTAATACGTATGGACGTAGATACGATGTTCGAAGATAAATGACTTATCGAGGCATTCTTAGAGTTCCAAAAGACAAATTCTCAAGAGAAACTAATAGATAAAGAATGGAATTTTCTTATTTATCAAGAAATATCAAGGAGATTTTCGAAATTTTTAGTTTTGATTGGTTAAGAAATTTCATGAACTTAACTACTCTAATCGAAAAAAATAATAATTTAAAATAGCTTAAGGCATTACAACGCATCATAACTACAGTATTAATTTTATTTTTCCTATCGTTATGCATATATCTACGTAATATTTAAGAAAAACGAAAATATTTATTCGAATATTGAGATTTAAGTTATTCCGTTATAAGTTTTGCGTAATGTCAAATTATATTTGTAAGATAAAGAACGTTAATCTGTCATCCAGTAATTATTTTTATCTAATTATTTCTGTAATCTTTTTTTATTGCCACGCTTAAATTAGTAAAGCTGTTTATCTATTGCGTGCAATGAAAAGGTTACAATCGATAAATAAATGCTGGGATGCAGATATATTTATGATCCAACCGAACTGTAGACATTGATTGATTACGGACTGATTTTGATTTTTCTTTTTTATCTATTAAGAAGTAGGACTATCTTGATATCGTTAAAACTTTACTACAACTAATAGAATTAGCAATAGTTACTCAACTTGAGCTAACTGGAACTGTTATAAACAAAACAAATGAGGCCTTTGGAAGACAACCAACAAGCGCGTTGTTGCTTCCTTAACGTCGTCACATCCTTTCAGTTTGTGACTTATTGTGATAGTCTCTGAACCTTCGTTACGTATGTCCATTCTTTTCAACATAAATAAAAAAAAATTGAAGTTTTTATCCTTCTGCGGGTAAGTACAATCTGATATTACTTCATTACAAACCACCTAAGGCATAATTTCAGTAGAACTTAAGAATTTTAATTAATAAATTCGAAGAAACATGTACGATAATTTATAGGCCTAAAAAAAGATCATAAAATGATTTCAAAGCCATAATTAACCTTCCAAGCCTGTAGGTTTGTGGTCAATTTCTTATAATTCTTTCTTCGATTCTTAAAAATCTGCTTCATTACAAACACAATTATGTACTTTATATCTAGAAAATTTAGAATAGCTTTATTCCAAGTTGCAGTTACGACATCGCCTATTCAAACTATCATTATATTATATTCACCTAAACTTGAAAATTTTATTAAATTTTAATGCATAAAAGAAATTTCTTGTATGTCATGACCGAGTTCTAATTTACAGAATCTTATTTAGGAGGGAGATGGTCGCATTTCGTCTTCTTTATCATCAAATTCCATCTTTGATAGATGACACCAAAAATTTTTTTTAGTTTAAGAAACTAAAGATGTGCACATTCGATATGATGAGCGCATTTTAAATACTAATAGAAACAATCGTGATGAACTCATGTATTCCATTTAATAAAGGTTAAACACACTTTTAAATTCAGTATTTAAATGTTTAGCTATTTGATTTCATTAAACGTCTCTAGATTTTATGTAATTAGAAATTTAATTTTTTTAGTTTATAATTCTCGTAAACAATTATTATAAAATTTATCAAACGTTAAATAATAATAATAATAGACTTATTAATTATGAAAAATTGTGAATACGTATAGAATAAAATTTAATTTAGAATAGTTTATATGGAATTATTTCATTAAAAGCAGGTTGTTTTCCAAATATTACGTAAACAAAGACGGAAATTCTGATTGAAAACGAAGCCAATTCAAACCAATTCCGACTTCCTTTTTCTGGCAAGACTGAGGTTTGTGATTTGCGCTCTGTTATTTAGTTAATTTTATGTCCGTAATTACGATTTAAAAATACTATATAGTTGTCGTCAAAGTTTTTGACACCAGGTGCGCACTCACACGGTGAGAGAATTTTTCGGAATTATTGTGAAATCTATGAATCGTGATTAAGTGGTGATCAGAGACCAGATTAGTGTAGAAGAAATTGGAAATAATTGGCAACCACAGTTACATAAATAAAGGTAAAGGAAATATATTTAACAAATAAGTATTGTACATCAAATTCACAAAAAAATATCGAACATAGGAACTGGATAAAAAATCTAATTATAAAACCAATTCAAATAATTACTCATTATTTCTAGCGAAACCAATATAGTCTATTCTAATTTGCCAAACGAAAATTTTATTCTAATAAAATAATTCGCGAGCGCGATATAAACCTACAGAGAAAATATTTTACTTAATGTTATCTCTTGTTACTTTTTTTATAGAGTTCACTTTTACTTTTAGTCTAGTATAGCTATTAATTTGACGAAAAAGAATGTAATATTCAAAGATCACTCCCCACAAGAGACTGAAAATCATGACAAATGAATAGAGTTACATGCTGGCAACTATAGTATATAACTGACTATCTTGATTTATTCAGATGTTTTTCGGCAAGTCCTTTCTTAAAAAATTTGCCAGTTCCAAAAATATTTGAGAAGAAGTTCGAATCCGTATCATTTGATTCGAAGAATCCAATTCCTCTCCTCTCTTTGAACTGATAATGAACGATTGTCAAATTGTTTTCTTAACTTCCTTTCTCATGAACTTCTGACTTTTGTTACTGTAATTTTCCGTAAGTTGATAAGTTCTTTCTCTTTTAAGGTATTGTATATGAGTTTTATATTATATAACGACATCAAGCTCTTATTTCTCTAATGTTTTAAATTTTTGTAATTCTTTTGAAAAAAATTTTTGAAAAGATTAAAGTTCCCTTTTTAAAATTATTTACTTTCTAAATATAATCAAATAATTTTCTGCGAATAATCAAATAATAGCCAAACACAAGCCAAATAATCCTAGCGGTAAAAATTTTAGAATAAATTGTAATCAAGAATGATTGTAATTTAATAATTAGAATACATCGGACTAAAGGTGGCTCCATCTTTTAAATAGTAATTAAACTATAATTTTAGCTGTTTAACTGAAATATCAAGTTGGAACAAAACATGGAAAGAACAAAATTAGAGGGTTATCCTGAATGTCTTCGGTTGGAATCTAATTTTTATTTCAAATAAATATTCAAAATTATAGATTAATTATTAATTAAGAGATGAAACTATTGTTAATCCAAATTATTGTGATTATTAAATTACAATTTATTCTAAAATTATTATCTTATAAAACATTTGATTATTTAGTTTCATTAATTCTTTTTACATTATTTGTCATTATGATTAATAATATTTCCCAAGTTTTCTCTCCTTTTTCTTTTTTCCTATAACAATCTATTATTGTTTATATTTGAAAGCATACGTATCGGACTTTGTTACGTAAGCTTCGTATCTCAACCATTTAAGTCATAAATTTTAATTACAATATTATTATTATAATATTAGCTTAGATCAATAAATTTATATTATTAACAAAATATATATTAAATATCAATAGCATATTTATTATTTTATTTATTTTATTTTTTCAATATAATGAAAAGATCGTTAATGATAAAATACTGTAATAAGGGATCGTCGAGAATGCGTGACCTCACACAATATTCATTTAAAAGAAATAATTGTGTGTCACGTCTATTTTTTAAAATATGCTCAAACGTTCACTTTTTTTACAACTAAATTTTAATTAATTAATTAATAATGTTGCAATATTGTAATTTTTAATATGCTTATAAGATTTCTGATATTTCGAATACAGTAATCTATTTAAAATTTAGAGATTTTTTAAAACTCGTTAGAAGATAACAAATGCCAAAAAAGTTGGAAAAATTATTTTAGAAAAGATATATATACAATCAAAAATTCATATTTATTCATGAAATTTTCTTTAAAATAAATTCTACGTATTGGCAATAATTCTGTTTTATTTTTTATGATGCATATTTAAAAGAATGAAACACATTAATATCGCTTCCGAATTTTCTTTCATCTATGTTTAATAAATCTTATTCGAATTCTCTTCGAACATTACGAAGAATCAAATTTTTAACTTAACTATAAAATGTAGAAAAATGAAAAATTAATTGTTTTTGAATGCAAAACTACCAGCTGATACTGTTTAGACAACGTAATAGATGTTGCAATCCTGTTGTTATCGTTTCTAAATTATCCGTAACCATTCTTATATAATTCTATTTTAAATAAAAACATGGTGTTAAGTGATTTTTACTACAAACTTGCCAAAATTTTTCTTTTTATAATGACAACTTGCCAAATGATTCGACATTAGCATTTTTCTCTATCAATGATTGTCAAATTTAAAATTTGACATCTTCAATGAACAGAGACAGAGCAGTGCAAACTAAGCCCCAGTATACAGCCGAATCCAGTTTTTCTCTGCCTTTGCTCATTCGAATACTCGGAAGCATCTCGGACCTGTAGGGCCTTGGAAGCAATCCTCATCTGAGTTCCCGATCTAAGATGTCTCGGAATTTAATAAGATATGAGAAAATATTAAAATAAATAAAATAATGCGTATTTAAATATCCTCTTTGCATTAATTCGGGGGTACTTAATATAACCAGTTCGGAAATACTTACTATATTGGGATCCGGAGTGTGGAGCATCCTAATCTATAAGCCTTGAAATTTAATAAGATATAAAAAGTAAAGTAAATAAATTAAGTATTTTCTTTAACATCAGGTTTTTAAATATCTTTGCATAGCCCTGAACACAGGTGTAATAAAATTGTAATACTAATGAATACTGAATACTGTACTTAAAATAAGAAACCTATATATGATTCATTTTAATAATGTAGTTAATAACCTTATATAGTATGATAAAATAAAATAGATAAATTACAAATTATTTGATGAAAACCAGATTTGCTTCATATCTTTTTGACTTGTAATTTTTATTGAAGATTTTAAAGAATTACCGTATTTCGTTTAATTTATTATCATTTTTAGAATTTTCAACGGATGTAATGCACTAATAGAAATGAAATTTTTTAATGCGAAATAAAATCGATCTACGTCCTGCCGTAATGTGATAATGCGAAACATAAGTTATCCGATGGGCGAGCACTGGTACTTTGACCAATGCACTTTGAACCTTTCACGTCCTTCGCTTATTACGAATCTTTTCTTCATACCAGCAAAGAAACTTCACTAAAATCGACCATTCCACTGATTCAGTGATACTTGATTTTTTGTATAGTCTCCATTTTTTCGTAATCAGATCTTTGTCAAATCAAGATTTTATAAGGTGAAAATATAATTCATTTTACCATATGATAAATTCTGTAACTTATTCTTTTAGTTTTTAATGTAAGCTTTTTTTATTTTTAATACTGTACATTGAGATAAGCTAAATTTTAAATAGTTCATGTAGTTGCTTGGCAGTAAATAACATGCCTGTTACGTAAATTCA
This sequence comes from Olivierus martensii, assembly GCA_000484575.1. Classification (NCBI taxonomy): domain Eukaryota; kingdom Metazoa; phylum Arthropoda; class Arachnida; order Scorpiones; family Buthidae; genus Olivierus; species Olivierus martensii. The sequence goes on along the minus strand of AYEL01057406.1, from coordinate 43,550 downwards.
AAAAATATTGCAATCCTACAATGAAGACATTTCTATATATAGTATAGCCTAGAGTAGTGGTCTCCAAACTTTTTTGACTGCGTACCCTAAGACTGAAAAAATAAATGGCGCGTACCCCAACTGATTGAGCAGATATCTATTGTAATTGGTGTTTTAAAGAGGAAATAAGGCCTTATGTAATATCCAAAAAAGCTATAATTGAACATTATTTTTATTATGAACATAGATGCTTATTTATTTTTCTTATTAAAATTTAATGAGAAGAATGGGCTTGCATTTGTTTAATAATTTCTGAAAATGCTGGTTTGATGTTATCTGACACTGCGATACGAAGGTCTGGTTCCAAGTTTAATTTATTTCGATATTTAGTTTTAATACTCAGTGATCTAGCAGCTTGTAGAGTTTACAAACAATATATAAAAAATGTTTTCACTGTACCCCAGGTATCGTCTCGCGTACCCCCTGGGGTACGCGTACCACACTTTGGAGACCGCTACTCTACGATATTAATAAAATCACATTAGCTTATAAATAATTCTGCTCTCTTAGAAAATAGTAACAATACGAAATTTACAAATAATATAGTATGCAATTTTAACTTTTTTTAAATTATATTTTTATAATTCATTTTGTTTTAATGAAAAAGAATTTTTGAATTATTTTGGACCTATAATAAATATTTCAATTCCAATTATACCTGTAATACAAAAATATAACAATATTTTCGGGAAAAATAAAAATAAATATAAAAAAGTTAGACGTTATCCTACTCTATATCTCTCTCTTCTTAATCATCATCAATATTCATGATATATTAAATTTGTAACATATACTTAAAGATAATTTTCCAATTTGATAGGTAATGTCGATTTTAATTATAAAGAGGAGACCTGAAGAAATCCTACTCTATTTATAATTGTTAGAATTACTAATAATAATTTAAGATATCACAAAAATATTCACTAATAAATAAATATAATGATGTAACGTACATAATATGAGTGATTTGCACAATCAAAACTTTTGCTAATAAATATCACGGTTCGTTATAAACAATTGTCCAAACTCAAATAATTCAGCTTTAATATCAATTAGATGCCTTAGATATAAAAATAATCTAATAATTGTTAAAAATGATGATGATAATATGAGAGAACAAATGCCGTACAGCAATTAACGATACTATCTGCATCTTCCATTTCTCTAAGAAAAAATTGTTTCTTATATAGAATTACAAAGCGCCTAATAAAAATAGAGATCATTTATGATCAGGTATATTATAATTCTGTACTAGTTCGTGTAGTTATTGCTTTGATATAAATTTGTATAATTTTAATTTTGAACTCTGGTCTTCTATTTATTGTATTTTGTTAGTAATTATTAAAATAATGTATATAATTTTATTATTATTATTATTTCTAAGATTGGTAATACTTCAACGTCCATAAACAAAATAATATTGAATATTCCAAAGGAAATATTTCAATAAATCTTCTAGATCAAAATACAAATTTACATGAAATTTTATATACTGTATATAACTTATTTTTAATTTAATTGCAAATGATCGAATATGGCAAATTTTTAATTAAAAATTTAGTAAAAGTTTATAAAATTTATTATTAAATTGAAATGGTAATTTTATTTGATATTTTAACAGCAAATTATAGACAATATGAATAAAATATGGATTTATTGATTTTCCATAATTAGTGCTATTTAACATTTAGAACACTTCATTTATAAACTAATGCAAGATATTACTTTCTAATTTTAAATGTATAAAGTGTAAGTAATTTTTTCTTTTATTTACTTAGTAAACTCTCTTTACTGGAAAAAAATATTATAGTTCTTTAGCTAGAGAATATTTAGATAATAAAAAGAATTGTTTAAAAATAAAATACTAAAAATACTGTATTTAATTTTATATAAATTAAATATCATAATATATCTTTTTTATCTAAATTTAAACAATGATTCACTTGATGATTAATTATAATTAATTTTATTTTTCTTAATAAATTATTAAGTTAAATAAATATACGTAATTAGTAATTATTCGTGATTATTAGTTATATTTTAATGACGCCAAGCCATCATATCAGATAGACCAAAATAAATTCTTTTCCTATTCCATATGAATGAATACATTTTTAAGCATTCTTATGTTGTCTTTTTCGAAAAATAACTTACAGTTTCGGAAATAATTTAACATAATATTTTTATAGGGTTATTAATTTTTTTTTTTTTTATCACAAATAAGCATTGTTTCCAAACTGAAAATTTAAATTACTGATTTTGTATTTAAATACAGTACAATATTTCATTAATAATTATTCTTAGATACAAATTTTAAAAAATTTCTTGTTTGATTACTTTGAAAATATGATTGTTTTATGAAAGCTTTTTGAATGTTTGTCTTCGTAATTTTTAAGTTAATTTCCATTAATATAAAATAGCTTATTACGCAGTTATCATTGTGGAACTATCTTACTTTATTTTAAAGTCCAAATTATCTTCACTAATAAGTTCTGTAAACAAACAGAAAATTTCCCATTTAATATATGCTATTATTTCATTTTTGGCAACTGCTCAGAAATAAATCATTGAAAACTGAACCTAAATAATTTTAAAGTTCATGTTCATTGAATCGCAAGAAAATTGTTGATGTTTGCATAGGCCTATATAAAGTTGAGAAGTATATGTATAGCATTGTTAAAGGAAAGTAGGGCTGATAGATACAAGTGTAATTTCTAACTTGAATCTATCAAGGAGTACAAAGTTAATAAAATATATCGTATTAACAATATCATATTTTGGAATTGGTTATTCCATAATAACGTGGATGATTTGAATAATTAAGTAAGATTATTTTATTTTATAAGGTAAGATGGTGAGAATTACACTATTTAAAAAATTATTTTAAATAATATAATTCTCACCGTCAGTTATAACTATTTGAAAAATTATTTTTCAGTATTTGCTACTTAATATAACATTAGCTATAAATTAATATTTACGCATTCTTATATGATACAGTACTATACTGTACTGTATATAAGTTTTCCCTAATAAACTGCATTTTATCATTATTGACAGTTAGAAAATTTAAATTTTTTAAATTGCTTTAAAGATAATTTAATATCTTTCAACAAAAAATAAAATTAAATGAACGTATTTTATGATATATTGTGTGTCAAATTACATAAATTTGTATATAATTAATTTCTATTTAAAATACAGTATTAGAAATAATTTTCCATGTAGCTCTCTGTTCTATATAATGAATATTGTCACATGTTAAAATATTTTCCAAAAATAAAATGATTAATTATAATTATTTCTAATGAGACATTTTCTATTGTTCGAGTAGGAACAGATGCTTTAATTAAATGATATTTTTCATTTAATTAAAACAAAATTCTCTAAATTTAAAAATTACTTCTAGAAAATATACGTAAACATTAAGTTAACAGAATGATTTAATATAATACGAAATATAAAATTAAAATATTTTGCAAACATTTTCAAGCATATAGTCAGAATTAATGCGTGTTAATAAAATTACCATTTAGGGCATCAAATTTTATGCGAAGCTGGTAATTCAGCATAACTATCGATTAAAATCATTAAATATTCCTGTAATCTTACAATCACATAGTTGAATATCTAACGCGCAATATTATCCATTTGAAATTCTATAGACCTAATTTACTAATGATACCTAAGTAGTTATTGGAAGGTTTAACTTACAAATGCAATTGTTATATTTTATATTGCACTATAAATAAATTTAATGGTATTCATATTAATCATCATTCTATTTTATTCACCTCTGTTTTTTCTTATTTGCCGACGAGAATGTTATAGATATTTACCCACAAATATTCGATTTTTCGTTTCAAAACAATATCCATAAATAGTAATTATAGGTCCATTTATTTAATATTGAAATTATATGGAATATGTTCGGATAATTATTAAATCAATATCAACTAATCTTACTTTTTTTCTAATTCTGTTTAATCTAAATGACATAGAACATGCCAACAGATTTTTTTTTGTTTCTGTAAATAAATAAAAATATTAAAAAAATGCATTTGAAATGTAAATTTAGTCTTTTGAACATTTTATCTAATACATCAGCAAGTTTAAAAAGTAAATAAGTTTATTATATGCAATAGTTGTAATAAAAATATCTAATTAGTATTTCTCCCAAGCCTTTTAAATATTTTAAAAATTACTTATAACTTATACAGAAATCTATAAAATTAAATTTTATTGTTATAGTTTTAACAATTATATTTAAAAAACCTAATAGTACTAATTATTTATAATATTGCTTCCACCGAAATATCTTAAATTCTACATAAGGAAATTATTCATTATCATTTCAGCAATTTTGATTAAGTCATATTTTTAATGTGAAAATCATCTAAAAACTATATAATTTATTTAAAATCTTTAATAAAATAATTTGTAATAGCTATTATTTTTTTATGTAACAAGGAAATTATTGGAAAAAAAAAACATATCCGCAATTAGAACAAATCAAACATGAAATCTTGTAAATATTTACAGTAAAAGGGATTAATCGTGATAAATAATTATTAATTAGTACATATGGGAAATAGAGAACTGATCATATAGATAAAAATATGTTTTTAATCCTCACAGTAACTAAATCAGTGAATTACGCTCGAGCTACAGTTCAATGACAAACGATCAACAGATGGAAGAGCAGAAAAAAGAAACTGAAGATGCAGAACAAATAGAACCAATGATGGAACCTCCTGATGGAGGATGGGGCTGGATAGTGGTGATCGCCTCTTTTATGTGCAATGTTATAGTTGATGGAATTATTTTCTCATTTGGAATTTTTTTAAAAGAATTCACACCAGTTTTCCATGAAAGTAAGGCGAAAATTGCGTGGATAGGATCCTTACAAGCAGGATTTTATCTTATGGCAGGTAAGTTAGTAATTTATATATAATTTTACAAGATAAATAATTATAAACTATCGATTAAAATTTCCAATGTATGTATTTATTTAAATATCGAAGAATTGTTTAAATTATCGAACGATAGAATTATAATATTTATAAAATATAAATAAATAGCTATAAAATGATCTCAAAATTATCATCAAATACTACGTGCTTTTGCTTTTAATGAAAACATTTTCAAGGCCGGATATATACCGAATTAAATTGAATATGATTTTTAATTCTTAGAATTTTATATTGCAGATAAGTTCAAAAATAAATATGTATTGTTGTATAAAACTAAATAAAGAATTGAATAATACATAAACAATAATATTTATGTTCTGAATATGATATAAAATAAAGAAATTTAATACAAAATGACACGAATTTTAAGTTTCATATTAGTAGATTACTTGGTCTTTATGATAACAAACTCGACCTTTAGAATAATCGAACAATAAACTTTTTTAAAATATTAATTAGAATAAATAGAACAAAATATTATTATTGTTTTTATTTATATAAAGTAATATTCGTAAAGTAATATTCTTATATTACTTTACGAAATAAATTTTATTTTATTAAAAATTTAATATTAAAAATACTTATTGATTGAAACATTTTCGATATTTTATATTCTTCATTCGCTACTATTTAATACTCTAGAGCAGCGGTTCTCAACCTGTGGTACGCGAGACATGATTAGTGGTAAGTGTATAATCTTGGCTTTCTATTTGTATACGAGGCATATTTTTGTTGATGCCTGAAATTTTTGAATTTTGAGTTTGGTGGTACGCGGTATGAAAAGGTTGAGAACCACTGCTCTAGAGGATAATATCATTAATTATACAGTGCTTATTCATTTAATTTCATAGTAGGCCTAGACTTAATTTAAATAAATTAAGATTTTTATTTTCGCAACTTTTAATACAGTTTTAAAATAATTTTTTTATATCATTAGAATAGATAGACTAATACTAAAGTATATGAATATCTAAAATTCTAAGTAAATATTGATAAAAACAGAATAAAGAATATTATGTGGGCCTTTTTTCCATATTTCATACAAAGTTAACAAGAGATTATCGAAAAATTTTCTTTATAATCGCCTCTTAATAAACAAACTAAGTTTAAAGGCGATTATCGGCTAATTATAAGAATAAATAACTTGGACAAGTCAAAGATTGTGCAATAATTACTAGTGAAAATATTAATATATTTAAAGTACATATATTTACCCGGAAATCTATAATAATTTACTTATATATTAAATCTAAATTAAGAAGAATACAGTAAATTACAAAGAAAATACAGTATTATAATAAAACAATAATCATGTAATTCTGACTATAAGAAAATAAATTAGATGAAATATTAATTACAGATTTTGATAGATAAAATAATTCAAGTATTTTTTATATAAAAGAAGAAACAGAATTTTTTAAATACAAAATACTGTAAACATAATTATGGAAATATTTCAGTTATTGTTAACTTATCAAAATGCACAATAGTTGAGAAAAATTTTAAAATAAAAATATCTTTAAGGTATTTTAATGAGCAACAATTTTTAATTATTAAATTCTAATTTTTTAATTATTATTTAATAAAATTTTTACTTTTAACGTTTCAACATATTATATATTTAAATAGAACCTAAATCTGAAGTTCGATTTGTAAATGTATATTTAAATGTTTACGGAAAACAGAATATTTCTATTATTATTGAGACTACAAAATTTAAAAAATATTACACCAATGTTGGATATAATTTTAAATTAGTTTTAATAACAATTGAAAGTATTTGTCATTTGATAATTTTGCGTTATACAATTATTAGAGATTTTATTTTAACTATTAAATTTTAAGATCATAAAGTACTGTTTATAACATTTAAAATAATTAGTATAAACATTTATACTATATTTGTATGAAATGCTAAATTTCTCTGATGCTATTTGTAAAAGAATATATTAAGGTAATAATAGCAAGACTGTGTAATTTTTTATTTACTATTTAGTAGATTATTCACTGCTTAACGTATTTGCTATATTAATAATTTCAATTGCTTTCTAATAGTTTTCTCTGAATTGCTAAACTCCTCGTCAAAATTAAAAGTTCATAAATCTATAATAGTTATCTCTAAAAAATTAATATCTGAATTAAAAGATAACAAATATTAATAATTTTCCTATAAACAAAGTTTGCAGTTTAGGAAAAAGTCAAAAAATAAAAAGTTATTCTGTTCAAAACAATAATTACAATTATCTTCGATTACATAAAATTTTATCATAATGCAAACGATACGTTGTTATATTTATCTTGAATAAGAATTAGTTTCGATATTTTCGTTATTTTGAAATTTTTAATTGATAAATATAATATATTATAAATAAAAAGTACAATAATAAAATAAAATTTTATATTAATATTTTAAATAATTTTTTTTTAATTATAAATAATTAATATATATATAAAATATTATTTTATTAAGTAAACTTTTATATTTTATTATCTACTTGTATTTGCTGTATATTATACAGAATATGTAAGCTCATAATTCTATTATTTTTATAATTTATTAGAATCTAAACAAAAAATTATTTATATTTCGTGTTAGGAGGACATCAGAGAGCAATGCCATATGAGAAGAAATTTATGGTGATGAACAAAGTAATTGCATTGTTCTTCATATGCATAAATTGTAGAATAAAATTGGCATGGGATTATTTGAATAATACAGAAATCTATAAAGAATATCAATAAATGAATAATCAGAAAATCTATAATGCCTCATTCCATTTTATATTGATTAATCAATAAAATAATCATTATTTTTTTAATTTTATGTAATCGTAAACAGAACATAGCAAAACTACTAATAAAATATACTATTTAATACTGTACATTTCTTGTATCTTTGTCTTTGCAGTATTTTCTGTTGCAAATTTTTTAAAAACTATATCAGTCTTGTAAAAATAGATATTAATCTAAAATTATTTTATAGAATGATGTAATTATTTTGTATATAGACTAATATTATATGTAAAAACAATGGCATCTGTCTCCACCGAATGGCCACTTGGAAGAATAGTTTCTGTGCCTGAAGGATCTGGAATCTAATCCCAGATCTTTTTTTTTCAGAAATTTAGGCTTGTCTAGTGATCTCCATTCTTCCTAGTGGAAGTCTAGCATGTTCCACGCATAGTATCTGAAAAGATGGGAAACAGCATAAAATCAAGAAGAAAAACTATCTATATTTAAAATAAACACAGAATTTCTTGAACTACCCTAAAATTTCTTTGGGATATCTTAGTTTATTCAATATTATATAATTATATTATACAAAAATTGTGTTCCTGTATTTGAATTTTGAGTGCAGATAGACCTACAATATAAACCAAATTTATTTACTTATATAGCAGTGTCATATGCAGAAGAGGATTCACTCTTATATATACAGAGTGACCATAATTAAACTTCCCCTATTCAGAGCCTTCTATAACCCAATTCAACAACCGAAATGGCATCGACTTTGATATGGAGACTAATTAGGAGAGGAAGCAGGATTTCGCTAAAAAGTTTAGTTCAAAAAGTCGCCGATAGAGGGAATGTGGCCCTATACACTATAAAAAAATTGTAAAAATGGACAGACAAATAACAAAGATTAAACTATAACGAATAATTACCTTTATATGTTGCACTAAAGATAGCACAGGATTAAAAAATTTAATTATCAATTTTGTTTATCACAGTAATTCTGAAAATTATTGGAACGTAAGTGGTTTCAGAAACTTGGTGCCCAACTCAAGCACATTGAGTTCACCCATGAATAGAATTTGATTCTATATAGGCACTGTTCTCGAGGACCTGAAATTGCATTCTGTATACAGCATTCTCAATAGAGGAACGTAGCATGTCTGCAGGAATGTTCGTAATAATTTGTGCGATGTAGTTCCTTTAATTTATAGCTGCGTCGAGACACTCCCACGATAAAGTTGGCCTTCAGATAACCAAATTCGCATGGAATGCTATCAGAGGAATGGTGGCCATGTCAACAATTAATCATTCTATCTTCTGTGAAGTGATGCTGTAGAAGTTGCTGTACCAATCATGCAATGTAGAGATATTCCATTTTGCATAAAAATAATGTCAGGCAGACATCAACTTTGTGATCAACGTTTTATGCAAATTATTGGGTTCCTGGGCTACAAACGTCATATTTCCCCTATCTTCGACTTTTTAAACTAAACTTTTTTCGTGAGATCTTTCTTATGTCCTAATTAATCTCCCTGTGATGGGTTCTATAAGTGGCCGTTGCCAGATACAGAATATCCCATGAGGATATGGCGGCTTAATCTAACTACTAACCTAACCTAATTAATCTCCCTATCAAATTTTGTGCCATTTGGATTATTAAATAGTGATAAAAATATTAAATAAGGGAAGTTTAATTATGGCCACCCTGATTTTTAAGAAGTCGCTATCTTCATGGATGTGGGTCCTAGCACATGCTGTTCATACCGGTGGAGGGGTCGGCTAGGCTATAAAGGAAGGGAATCGACAGATCTCCTCCATATAAATTTTTCAAGAGATGGGACCTAGATTTCATCTCGAGTTCTCTAGTCGGCTGGATGGCCGTGTGGTAAAGCTTTGGCCTGGCCCATTGAATCCTATCTTTCAACCATCCGGTTGATTCCATCATGAGTGCTGGCCAGCCTGTGATGGGTTCTTTAAGTGGCCGCCGCCAGATACAGAATATCCAATGAGAATATGGCAGCTTAATATAACTAACCTAACCTAACCTCGAGTTATCTAGTTGGAAAGCCGAAGCGTTGCCACACAGCCAATCCTGTCGAACCAAACTTACTGAAAATGAATTATATGGGATCAACGCAGTGGTTCTTAACCTTTTTGAAATCACGGAACACTTTTGATTGTAAAGAAAATTTGCGGAACTCTATATCACTAAGATCATAAAACAAACAACAAAAATATGCTTGAATATGTATTTTACTAAAAATTATACATTACATATTAAATAACAGTAAAAAAACATTAATTAAAAAACATATATTCTTAAGAACTGTAACTAACTTGGAAAAATGGAACATTTTTAAATCAAGTTTAATACGATGCTTGAGCTAATTGTCTTTTGCAGATTTAAGTAATGTTAGATCTAATATGTGATAAAGCTACCCTCATTTCTTCATCAATATTCCTAAGTTTTTCGCGTTTTTTTAGTTTTTATGTTCGTTAATGTTGAAAAGCCTAGGTCACACAAATATGATGTCAAAAACTGTGATAAAATCTTAAGTGCTTTTGTGGGTAAGTCTTCTTAATGGTTTATTCGAAAATGCAAGTTGAATCGTATCTACATTATAAAATGCATACTGCGCAGTACGCTAAGATTATTCAAGTAGGCCTCGCTCTCATAATTTCGCGGAACACTTGTAAGTACGATGTTCATAACCAGAGGAGCTCCTGTATATGTAAATTTACATATACAGGCGAATTTTTCAGCAATTTCTCGTGTAAAGATTATCTTATGTAAATGAAATTTACATATACAGGCGCTCCTCTAGTTACGAACATTCGTACTTACGAACATGACATTTCATTTTCAAATTTACGAAATTTCAAAAATTCTTTTAATAGTTTTAAGTAATATATTAGCAAAATGCTCTAGCAATCAATATAATGTAAAATTACAAATTTAGTTAGCCTATTACGACAATATTTCAAGATGGTGGCAATTACACCAAAAATTCCTCTCTTTATATTCAGAAATTTTCAATAAAATCTGTTAAACTTTTAATTGGTCCAATTGTAAATTATGTTACAATACACAGTACAATTATTTCAGTACTTTTGGAACCAAAATAATAGAACTATCCGAATTACGAATAATCTGATTTACGAACAAAACTTATGTACGAATTATGTTCATAACTAGAGGAGGGCCTGTATAATTGGGACATTTTAGTGTACCAAATCTGTTAAAATGATCGATTTTGGATAATGCTGTCTGTTGTCGCCCTGTAAAATATAACAATTAATATAAAATATTATTTTATGTGAAGTCTTTATAAAGACCAACAGTAGAATAGCCTATTAAGTGAACTAAAATTGATCGAAATCGGATTATTATCAATTGAATAATAATTAGATTTTGATCATTTTTATACTGTACACAAAATCGAATAATGGAAAAGGTTATGTAATATATGTATTCCTAAATCTTAAAAATTGAAATTATCTAACCAAGCTAGCAGACACGTGAAATTTGCTTAGTTAGATAATTTCATTGAGGTAGTTTTAGATCGGATTAACGAGGACAAATACAATACCAAAAGGAATATTTTGTTTAGTTTTTTTTTTTTTTTTTGCATATTTTACATCCCTTTCCAATCAATGAGGGTAGTTTGGGGTAATAACCCAAGCTACGGCACAGCTAATCAACTTATAAACAATTAATAGATCTATAAATAACTAATAATTAAATGTTTAATTTTATCATCAGAAAATCATATATAATGAAGAAATAAGCGTGTGAAGTCCATGTTTCTGCGCATGTATGAACCGGACCAGAAATGCTAGTGGTGTCCATGTTTCTGCGCATGTGCGAACTCCCGCACCAGAAGTGTTGGATTACTATTTTCTCTCGCTTCGAATCTTTAATCGCCGAAAATTAAATCCCAATCTCATTATAAATTTTGTTTTAAATTATCATAATCCACTTCTTATTTATGTTTGTACACTTATTTTTGTTATTTGATTTCAATTTATGGCTTTTTCGATCTGAAAATTTTGGCTGTTCCCGGGCCCGAGGGTTCGGTTTGCATTCGTCGTGCTGAGGCTACATAAACATTGCATTCATGGTTGTATTTAAATGATATTTATTTTAGAAATTATAATTATTTTTATTTTAAGATGATAATTATAATTATTACTTATTTTGATCCATCAGGGACCAAAGTAATCTTAAGTCTGTAAAGAAACAATGCACATGCTTTCTTTATCGTAGTTTCGTTTTTATTATGGATGACAGGCTATGGTTGTTTACAAGGGTTCAACAGCCAAATCTCAAAAAAAAAAAAAAAAGTTTAGTTTTTGATATATTTGGACACGTAGAGGCCAATGACTACCTAGTTCATATTATAACAAAGTAAATTTTCTTCCAGATTAGTGAACTACTAATTTTTCTAATAATTTTAAATTATGAGTTTACATTTTCCATTCCTATATAACAACAGAGTAATCTTTTTGAATAATTAGAGAAAAAACTGAATTTTTAATTTTAGATATTTTTAGTATCCAATTAATACAACGTCTGAAACAGTCTTACATATTGTATTTACTTTTGTATTATCTTTATACTTTCTCTTGATTACAATTTTCAAGTCTAAAAGGGAAGATAATTACAGATATTAAGATATTTTATAAAAACCATATTATCATAATTACAGTGGATTCCGTTTAATTGGGACATGTTGGGACTTTTGGTCCAATTAAGCGGCTGTCCCAATTAAACGAAGTAAAAATAAATTCTAAAATAAAATATGTAATTCGTAGGTAAATAAATAATAATCTAAAATAAAATATGTAATTCGTAGGTAAATAAATAATAGGTAAAATAATAATTAGGTACCTATTTTAATGCTTTATTAAAATAGATACCTAATTATTAGCTTTTTACCGATCTCCTCTAATTCGTCTTCAACGCTGGCTCTGCTGATATTCACGTCTCGTTTGCTAACTATAGAAAACCATTTATCTAATACTTCTTCGACTTCTGGATCTTTTCCATCACGCTTTCTTTTGGATGTTCCCGGAATTTCTTTCTGAAATGCCCACTCCCCACGCGGTTAATTTTCTTGTTGTAGGAGACATGATATGATAGATTTTGGTTTATTTCAGCGAATCTACCACGGCTTGTATTAAATGGCTGACTTTTAATTTTATCCAGCCAAGCAATTTACTTGAAACTGTAAAATCCTTTCTTGACAACTTGGCCAAGATTTAAAAATTTTAAATAAAATCAACACTGTAAATAAATATCGCTAGGTATAGTAATAGTAGAATCTTAAGTAGATGCACATTTGCCAGACTCACGAAAATAGATAACTGATTCTCATATGCTAGTGTTGCCGAATAAAATATTGTTATGTATTATGCATCATGCTAGTGTTGTCGAATACAGTATTATTATGTATTATTTATCAGCGATGATATTTACTTAAAATTTTACTAAAGAATGGATGTTTATATTAGTGTGTCGACAATGCGTATGTAATAAGACGCGAAGAAACGAACGCTCCATTGTGTTAGTCTATATTGTCTTGTAGAAGGGTTTAACCTGAAAAATTACAGGTAGTTGTATAATAAAATGTTATAAATTTTATATAAAGATTTTTTAAGAAAGCAAACAAGTATTAGTGTACGTAGTGTTGCCATACTTTCGAAAAATTCCTAAAATATATCAAAAAGTGAAAATTCCTTTTCTGCTACTGTCCCAATTAAGCGAAAAGTTGTCCTAATTAAGCGTTTAAATTATGCATTAGTTTATTAGTTTGATTTCCATTCTTTGAGATTTGGCCCAATTACGCGGCTGCCCCAATTAAGCGAAATCCACTGTATATTTAATTGCTCCTTCTATGAAGGAACTCAGTAAATAATTGAAAAATTTATTGCTAAATGACATTTTAATAATTTATATAATTTTATAATTTTCAGTAATATTATTAATACAGTAATTTATAATATTAAGTTTTTGTGGCAACTTATCATTGCAGATTGAAAAGTTCTTACTACATAATTATCTGATTAAAAAAATATAGTTTTTATCTTTAAACTATCGAGTGTAAAGGACGGCTATCAAAGTTTAATTTGCGTAGAAATTTCGTAATTCATATCAAATAACATCAACATCATAAAATGACGTCACTTTAATAATCAAATATTTCAGATATCGAGAGATAAATATTTAGTTCATAATAAAATTAAACTGTCCTAATTTCACTCTGTTGCCATAATGCTAAATACCAGAAATTACAAGTTTATTTTTTATAAAGCTCTACTCTTAAAATTTTTGAGAAAGTTAACTTAAATGTTTCTGAAAAATCTCTTTCCTCTTCTTTTTGTAAATCATTTCTAAATTGGAATAGATTATCTTTCTTTAATTGAGCATCTTTTAGAAGTCTTTAATTGTTTATTATTATTTTTTTTATCTAGTTTACGAATCGATTGAACTAATTTTAATTGTTGACGATGCTATTTGATAATTCTCTATGTAATACTGTAGAGTACTTCTCTAAACATATTTTATTACAAAAATTTTTATATTTTTGTTATAAATATTTAGAGACGTTTCATGACATTAATATCTTATTATTTTACATAAGACTAATTTAAATACGAGCTATCATAACTTGATATCTCATTATTATTTCAGCAATATCATTCTAGTTTTTCCTTTTATCGGTAGATCTTATAATTTTAAACTATCGGTCAATCAATTTTTCTTATCAATTTTTAACGATTTTTATTTATCATAAGTTGTACTAGTTTCTTTTACTATTCATAAATTAACCATTTAACTATATAGATTATTTATTTAAAAATTAGAACAATTTCGTTTATCAATATTTCTTTAAAAAATAATATTTTATTACAATTTAGTATATTATAAAATTTTATTAATAAAGAAGCGTTGTTTAAAGGGAATATATCAATTGTTATATATAGAAATTTCCTGGTTACCTTTTTCAAATCATTTATGAATAGTAAATAATCTAGAACTGTTAAATTATTTTGTATTAAAAAAATTATTAGTTATATTAGAATAATTTTGCAAGAGTCCAATATAGACAGTAACTAGGAAGCTGGTATAGATTTGAAAAGAAAAAATATTTTCAAAATTCTATCGAAAAATGCAAAAAATTATCAATTAGTAGATATATAAAAAGTTATGTTAATCTTATTTTACTTCAATATTAAGAAAAATTGATTTTGAAATGAAAAACACAACGTTTTATACTTTATAAAAGATTAAAAAAATCTCAGTTTTGATATAAAAGTCCAAAAATATTCGCATTAAATTCTTATTTTTAAAAATTCAATTTTACAAAGATTATAAAAAATAGTAGAACTTTTAATTCATTTTGTTCCATTATGTATTCGAAATTTATAATGATTATATTATTTTTATATTTTAAAACAAATACATTTACATACGTATCGATTATATATTTTCTTTTGTTTTAATGGAAAATTTTTCCATCCATCAATTTGTCAGAAAAAATATCTCAATATTTATTTCCCATAGGTTAACAACACTATTTCCCTGTGAGAAATTTTCTGGTTTGTCTTTGATAATAATTGTTAAGATTTTTAATATAAATGCAAAAATGAATTATTTTTGAATTTTAATTTCAGCTCTATTTAATTCATTCAATAGACTTCATTACAATAAGAACAATTACATAATTGCACAAATATAATTACTTATTTACATAAACAATTGTCTTTAAAGGTAGTGTATGTAGCATTATATTAAAATCATAGCTATGGAGACAACTCTTTCTATAGATGAAGATGAGTGTGAAAAGTTATAAATAAATTTAAAAAATTAGCATCTTACTGCTTAAACTCTTATTTCTGAGCAATAAATTATGATCGAAAGAAGATAAACTACATTTTAACACTTAGGGACTTATAGTATTCAGTATCTTAGGATACAATATGATGAGGTTTGCCTACTGTAAATATGGAAGAGGCCATCGAAAAAAATATTTTTTCAAAATTTCCAATGTTATTTTTCATATTTACCATAATCTTTAAAAACCGATCCCAAAAATTTACCACAAATATGATAAATTATTAAAATTGTTCCTATATTATAGAATATATCTACTCCAGAGAATACAATGGAGGCTGAAAGTAATGTAAATGTAGAGAATATTCAAGTTTTATAATCCTATTTATTATATTTATCAAGTTTTATTTTAAGATCAAAAATTTGCATATAAACATTGATAATTGCATAATTTAGTCAGCCAAGATATAGTTTCTAAATAATTTTCAAAAATTATTTCACTAAAGAATATGGGTATAAAAGAGTAAAAGTTTCATAACTCTCTTTAGTGAGAAGATTTTGCGTTTTACAAAAATAAAACTTCAGTGTTTGTGGAAATTATTTTGTTAATGGTTTATAGCACAGTAATTCTTTTATTTTTTTATTTATTAATATAGCTTAATCCTTTGACAAATCAACGGAGTTTTATGAATTCTGTCATTTGTTAAATAAAAATGAAGAGTTGAAAAATTTGATCTGTTTCATTATTAAGTTAAATGCTTAAATAATTTTAATCCAAATTTTATTATCTTAGTTGTATACACAATACGAGTGTTTATTCTAAATACCTTTAGAATAAACGTTCGTATTTAATTATGAATATTTATTCTATAATATACTGCAAATTATTTAGAAAAGATTTCCATGAAATTTTAACCAATTATAGACAAATATGCAAATTTTTATATGTGAAATATTACTGATTATTAATTGCAAAATTTATTGATCAAATAATTTGTATTCGATAAACAGAAATATTTATGAGAAATAAGTCTTATGTACAGCATAGTATAGCAACTAAATTTAATTCAGTTTGTTAAGTTTTATTAATCGATTGCATATAACTGAGTAAAAATAGAATAGCATTTATAAGCTCTTATCAATATTTTAGTTATTATTATTTTTTTATAGGTCCTGTTGTCAGTGCTCTAGCAAATGTGTATGGTTGTCGGCCTGTTACTATTGCTGGGAGCATTATTGCAGCTATAGCATTTGGCATTTCATATTTCGCCACAAGCGTAAACTTTCTCATTGTCTCGATGGGATTGTTAGGAGGTTTGTACTTTTATTTTATTAAACAGCAAAGCAAAAGAAATTAGTATTAGCTGAGAAAAGCTAATACTAAAATCAGTATTATTAATTAATTGTTATTTAATTCAGATAATATTAATAAATTAGTATTAGATGAATTAGTATTATATAAGATTGATAGTTTACTATTTTCTACAATAGTATTTCCCAAAGTGTGGTTCGCCATCCGATATCGCTGCTTGCAAAATAATTGCATGATTATAAATACACAATTAATAATATTTAAATTATCATAAAAAATAAATTTAAAATATATTATATATGTGCATAATAAATAATTTTTGTTATACGATTAAATAAATAGCGAATATTTATATATTTTTATTCATTGATTTTTATATGAAATTATGGGCGCGTTCCAAATCTCAACAGTAAGTCATCAGTGATTAAATCTCTTTTGACGTCAGAAATAACTCAACATCAGGTTGTTTCTCTTCGATGACGATAATGATTTGTTACACTCTCTAACTTTTAAAATTTTATCATCTAGCACGAAATAACTCAACATCAGCTTGTTTCTGTTTGACGATGATAATGATTAACTTCTAACTTTTAAAATCTTATCATCTAGCAGGAACTACTTTTCTGCGACGTTAGAAAAACGGTGTAAACCGGTGTCAACACACCGGTTGCATCGTTACAGCTACAACCAACTCTAGAGGTGGTGAGTGTGGTGTATATGTTGACACCGGTTTACACCGTTTTTCTAACGTCGCAGAAAGTAGTTCTTGCTAGATGATAAGATTTTAAAAGTTAGAGAGTGTAATTTAGCATCGGTTTACACCGTTTTCTAACTTCGCAGAAAAAGTAGTTCGTGCTAGGTGATAAGATTTTAAAAGTTAGAGAGTGTACAAATCATTATCATCGTCAAACAGAAACAATGAGTCAAACAGAAACAGAAACAAGCTGATGTTGAGTTATTTCTGACGTCAAAAGAGAATAATCACTTATGACTTACTGTTGAGGTTTGAAACGCGCCCTATATTCTATATTTTAGACCGTAAAAAAAATACAATACTGAAAAAATCGGCCTTTAACTATATACAATAATTTAGGAAACATTATAGCAAATTATAAAATAAATGATCTTACAATGTCTAATAATTTTTTGTAATAAATAAAAATTATAATATTGTTAAATTTATTTATTTAATTTTATAAAAATCATCAGAAAATTTTTATACTTTTCTCAATTTCTAGGAATAGGATTTGGCTTCATTTTTTTACCTGCCATTGTAACTGTTGGCTTTTACTTCGATCACAAGAGAGCTTTAGCCACAGGTATTGCTGTTTGTGGATCTGGTGTTGGTGCATTTGCTATGGCACCATTAGTTCAGATAATGGTTAATGAATATGGATGGCAAGGTTGTTTGTTGATATTAAGTGCACTTATTCTCAACTGTACAGTTTTTGGATCTTTTTTCAGACCATTAGAACCAAAGACTAAGCCTGTTTCATCATCGACAGAACCTACAAAGCCGCTTCTATTAAGGATTAAAGAAGCTCGAGATATGCTAAACAAATGGGATTCAGATGAATCTGTTAGTAGCGGATTACTTGTAGGAAGTCAAGGTTCTCAATTCGGCTGGAAGAATGCAAATGGTTCTAACATGCATTCTATAAAGAATAAGTCTTATACCGATCAAACCAGCGGAGGAAGCAATACTGATTCGACGATTTCTCATACAGAAAGTAATAATAGTCCACCACCTTCTTACAGTGAAGTCGTTAGTAGTGATATGTTGCCTTGTCTCTCCTCAAATCCTTATAGTGAAGTTACATCTGTCGTAAGAAGAGCAACAGCTAGATGGGAAAGGAGGTCTCCATCCAGATGTTTAAGAAAAGGATCATGCCAGCCAGAAATGTTAAGACC
This sequence comes from Olivierus martensii, assembly GCA_000484575.1. NCBI lineage: Eukaryota > Metazoa > Arthropoda > Arachnida > Scorpiones > Buthidae > Olivierus > Olivierus martensii. Next base: position 24,742 of record AYEL01057406.1, on the reverse strand, counting down.
TTTTTATAGGCAAGATATATTTTTCAGTGCTAGTCTTCTTCGATTACCAGAATTTCGTTCACAGCCAGATATGAAGCATTATCGTGATAGTGTAACCAAAATTCCTGAAGTAGTAGAAGAATCAAACAATAATACGTGGTACAATTGCTCCTCAGCGATGACAGATACATTTCGACAAATGCTGGACTTATCATTACTTACAAGTCCTACTTTTATCCTTCTTTCATCTTCTGGTTTTTTAACATTGGCTGGCTTTTTTATTCCTTTTATCTATATCATAGATCGTGCTGTATTGATTGGAATATCAGATCAGGATGCAACTATTCTACTCTCTACAATTGGCATAACCAATACGATTGGCCGTGTTTTCAGTGGATGGATGTCGGACAGACCACGAATTAATGCGCTATTTATTAATAATTGTGCGTTGACTCTTGGTGGTGTTGCAACTGCTCTTAGTCCTTTCATCAATAACTACTATTTGTTAATTTTATATTGTGCCATATTTGGATTTTCTATAGGTAAGTTTCTTTAAGCAACATTTTTTTTTATTTTTATAGTATAATATTTTAAACAGTTAATGGCAAAAAGCCCATCTTTCTGATGTTTCACCCTTCAAAATCATGTGATTGTTCTTGGACTGCTCCTCGTCCGGTTTAACTAACCGAAAATTAACGGTAATCATCATAAAAGGAGCTTTGTTAGTAAGACTGGTCTATGCTTAAAACTCACACTAATCAAATATTTTCTCGCACTAACCAAAAAACTGTATCAATTTTATTAGTTGCACTATTCGAAGTCGCACTAATCGAGGCCTACCTGTAATTTTAAACACAATTTTATGTTGTAGTTTGGTCTTTTATACAAATTGCCATATCTCTATGCCATATAGGTTTGATCAGGAAAAAGAAAATGTATATAAACATTTAATTCTGTAAATGTTTATCAGAATTAACATATATCAACAATTGACATTGTATATCCATTGACATTTCTCGTAATAATCATCTTTAACATGCCCTTCATAAAAATCAATAGGTCACTTTCAATGGCAGAATAAGTCTTATCAAATTTCATGAAAATCATCTAATTATTTTAGTTATTAGTGGACACTGCAGAATAAAAAACAGTAGTGTGAAGTTATAAACCTCACTTTTAGTACATATGAGCTGATTCCAGGTAAAACATATTATCAAAAGAAATTTGATGATAATTGAATATTGGCTTCACTATCTGAAAAAAAAAAAACACTTGATCTAAAATGTGCACAATAGACCAATGATGGTCGCAGTGCTTGGGCTGAAACAGGCCCCTCTCTATTCTACTACTACTACTACTACCTATTTAAGTAAATAAAAATATTTCTTGTTTTTCAATACTCATTATAAAATCATTTTTATTTTTTCTAATTTTCCAATTTTAAAATTTTACTGTGGCTTATATTCGAGGACGGCTTAAATTCGAAGTAATATGGTAATAACAATAAATCGTATTAGAAATAATATCATAACTTCAATATTAACTGTAATTAAATCAACTTCAACAAATAAGGAGAGAAAAATTTCATTTATTTTGATAAGCAATTGAATCACAATTGAATAAATCTAATCTCTTATTTTACAGCAGTTTTCTCTACATTTATTTATTTAAATAAATATAGAATATGTTCAGATAATGAACACCTCACAAAACAAGCTGTGGGACCTGTGGACTGACGAAATGATAGGTCGGCCAGATGGTTGTATGGGAAAGCTGTGGCTTACCATTCTGGAGGATCTGAGTCCCATTCCTACAATTTTTTAGGAGTTTGAGCCCAGCCCATTGAACCTCATCTTTCAACCATCCAGTTGATCCAACACCCACCATGGGTGTTGGCCAGCCTGTGATGAGTTCTATAAGTGGTTGCTACCAGATAAAAATACACTCATGAGTATATTGCTGCTTAAATAACCTAATGGAATGACATGCTTAGGTCTTGCACATTCATGGACTTATGGCTTTTCCCGATTAAAATGAACTTAGAGACAACTTAAAACAAAGCAAAGATTTATTAAAAAAGGTAAGAGAGATTTTATAATTTTTTGGTCTTAGAATGGCACCCACACCAGGTCATTGTAGAGATCCTCAAGCCTATTGAAAATAAGCCTGGGGATCTCTACAACAATAATGTATTAATCACTTCCAAAAAATCTTGAAGAGATAAAAGCAATTGACATTGGACAGATTCTTTAACGTAAAATAAACATAACAGATGAAAATGCAAGACTATGTATGTATATATTACATATAAATAAACATAGTAAGAAATTATATAATTTTTTATTTTTTATTTTTTTGGGTCTTCAGAATGAATTAATCAAATTCCCATAAAAATCTATGGTAAATCGATGATCAGTTAACGAACAATTTGGGTAACAAACATCATTTTTGAACAGATTATGTTCATTAACCGATCACCCCACTGTATTTATTATTATTATATTAAAATAAAAAACGTTTTACAGAATAAAATGATTCTATTTTATAAGCAAATATTCAAAAAAATATTTTTCAAATACCAATGTTAGAAACTTATATTGAAAACTTCTTTTAATTAGAAAAAAAATTGTTCTAGAAATACAAATAGTTTCAGAGAAGTAAAATTAATAAAACAATCTCAATTCTTTTCATCATTTTATTTTTGTTTTTCTTTTTTTTTTTTTTTTTTTTTTTTTTGATAAAATTATGCATGAATTTTGTCCACTGGGAAATGTTCTTGAATTTTTCCTTAAATCAGGAAAATTAAGAAATAATGCTGGTAAACTCAGATCATTAAAATTAAAAATGATACTGATAAAATAATTATTACTTAAACAATAATGATCTGAAATTTATTATTTTGGTGTTCAAAATTAATTCATTATTACTTATGTAATATAATGTGATATTATTTACATAATGATTAGTTCATCATTATATAGTTCATTGAAATTAGTTTATTTTTATTTACTTAATAATGAATTAGTTTCGTTTTTAATCCACTTTAACTTTATTTGAACATTAAAGATCTAGTATGCTAAAAATATCTGAAACAATATATTCTATTTTATTAAAATTGTTTAATATTTAAGGAAATTTTTGTTTCATAATACATGAAAATATTTTCTCTTGATGTTAACATTGCTGATTCCTTATTTATTCCTTATTTATCATATATTTTTGTTCTCTAATGGGTTACAAAATGTAAGTGAATTTTATTCAAATCAGATAATATTTATCTGAATTACTACTGATAAATGGACAAGTTAAATTATAAAAATTTCACTAAAATGAATTATATTTTATATTTCTTATAAAAAGAAATCATGAATAATAAAAAAATTCAATTCTAAGGAGACATTCAATTGGAACTAACATTTATTTAAATATAAAGTTCAGCATTGCAAGTAAAACTTCATTTTATATGTTATGCTCAATTCACATAAATCAAAATCAATATCACATAAATATTTGACAAGATACATACAAACAATTATTCTCATCTGGTAAAAGAACTGCTATACATCACAGCATTAAGAAAGAAAGAAGCTATAAATGTCAGCAGTTCAAATATAACTTTTCTGAAACAACATTCTATTAATTATCAAACTATATCTTTTGACAAATCAGAATTTGTTCTACTTTACTGTCCATATGTTTAGCAAAAAAAAAAAAAAAACTGATAAATTATTAATAGGATTAACTATATAAATCCAGAAAATCTAAAAACATCAGCACCATTTCATAAATAAAATTTAATATAATATAATAAATATGTAACATTATTCTTACATTATAGAATTTATTACCTGTCATGGCTTCCTTTTTACGTGTTTGTAATGCTTTAGCTTTTTGTCTATCTACTTTCCTAGGCTCACATTTTTCACATAAATAAGTTTCTGGTATATTATTTTGATTTAAACCCATGCAATCTACATGTTGCCACACACTGTAAAGATTAATTTATTTATATAAAATTAAAAGTTAACAATTAATATCAAAATTTGAGACAATAAATGTTTATCACTAACTGATCCATTTTTTTAATTACAAATTCTTTATTGTATTATAAATATTATTTCTTAAAATAATTTTTAATATGTAATCACTGGAAAAAATATTATTTTGATACAGTAGTTGTCATTCATAAAACATATACAATTTAAAAATAAACCTAAATGCTAGCAATAAATCAATACCAGCAAAAGTATTGTCTCAATTCTTCTGGTGAAATTAACAACACTATTATAATTTAGTTTTATTTTCTTTAAAACAAAAACTTTTCTCATTTTAAAACTACTAAATATAAAATAAAAAAACAGAAAGTGTATTTAAGCCAGTGAATTATTGAATTATAAAATAACAGATTCTCAAATAAATCAGTGTATGCATAAAATAATCAATTATACTTACGAGCATCGATCACAGCAAATCATATATTCATCATCATGGTCAAATCCACTATAATAGGAAATCAATTTTAAATAATATTAAATTATAAAAATTTCTCTATGTATCTAAATTTTGTAATATAAAATATTATGTATAATCCTAAGTTTGTGAAATATGATAATTAAATCAATTATTCAAAATATTATGCAAAAGAAATAATTATATAAAATTAAAAAAATGCACAAAACAATGTGTACAAAACATATAATTTTTTTTTTTTATTAGGAGATTTTCCGCTATGTGACGGCTTCCTGAGCAGTCTCAATTGCGGATCTCCGCTGTACAATTACTTTGTGCCACAGTAGCTCTACAGAGTAAAATAACAACAGAATATTTAGCAATCAAGATACAAAATACAAAATTTAGATAGCAAACTATACATGTTATTGAAAATTAACACTGATTATAAGGTAGATGAATAATGTTAGTAGGTTGATTACATAAAAAAAAAAATTTATTATATTAGTGGCATCTTATTAGCTAAGGTTAATAAATGTTATAATGATTAGTAAAGATTAGTTAAAAATATAAAAGTTCAAACGTTAAACAATAATAAACTGCGTGGAGATAATTTTTATAAAGTGAAAAAGAGCAACATAAATTTCCTTATGGAAAGTTAGATTGGATTTAGAACAGGGCCAAGAAAGTCCAAGTTCCTCACAAATTAGTTCGAAGGACAGTCTCTGTTGATCAAATTTAGCGCAGTTAAATAGGATGTGATTGATTTCTTCGGTTACCTGACAGGAGTCACATTGGTTAGTGTGACAGTGTCCAAGAGGATATAGGTACCTTTTTGTCGGAAAATGTCCTGAAAGAAACTGGGAAACTATTGGATCGATGATGATATATTTGTTTGTGAGTCGTTGGCTCACATCGGGAAGAAAAGAATGTAGAACTCTCCCCTTTGAAGACGTGTCAAGAATCCTGCCAGGACGAAACATTTTGATCGAAAATACAGCACTAAATTTTTGTAGTTGAGATCCTGTTATATGAGATAAGAGAAGAATTGATACAGGCTTCTCTGGATAGCTGATCTGCTCTCTCGTTGATGGGATGACCCGAGTGACCTAGGATCCAGGTGAGAGAAACAGAATTTTGAAGATGATGATTAAAAATTTTCTTCTTACAGGAATCAATCAGTGGGTGTTTGTTACGGAAAGTCTGGAAAGAATCTATGACAGCTTTGCTATCAGTGACGATGTTAAATTTAATGTTCTAAATATATTTACAAATCCAGTGAATAGCTTGGGAGACAGCCAGGAGCTCAGCTTGAAAATTACTGCAGTGATTGGAAAGCTCAAATTGATAGTGGAGAATTTCTCTGTCTCTAAAAAGTATACGAAGGCAGCGCCGACACAGTTGTTATTGCAAGCTCTGTCCATAAAGATGGAGTGTGGACAATTCCTTGCCTGAAAAACTGAACATAAGGGTAGGAGCTAAACCTTTATATAAAGGCACCTTACTCTCAATGAATGAGAGTAGCATAGGGTCCAAGGAATTCGGAAAACTAATCCCTCTGTTGATGCAAAAGCGATCGGCAGCATATTTGAGTTCAAGCTCAATAGGAAGGACGCCTGCTAACACACAAAGTGCCTCTGTGGAGGTGTGCGTAATGCACCAGTGCAGTGAAGAAGGAATTGTCGCTGAATTGACTTCAGAATTCTAGAGAAATGACTCAGAGGAATTCTATTTCTCCAAGATTGGATGCCAAAAGTTAGGAAAGGAACTATAGCGCCTTTATAAATTTGGAAAAGACAAGGGCCGGAAAGGCCCCATTTTTTCTTGGACACCTTTGCTATCCAATGGAAAAGATTAATCACTTTATCCTTAAGATCAAGAAGATGAGACATCCAGTTGAGCTTGTTATCCAAGAGAACTCCTAGGTACCGGAAGCTTTGGACAAAGTGGATAGATTTATTATACATTCTTATACAGGGTGGTCTCTTGTCAGTTTTGAATTTGGAAAATGCAATCGCCTGAGATTTCTCGGGACTAAATTGAAGGCCATGGTCTTCTCCCCATTTGGTAACTTCATCTAAAATCTTATTACACTTATTTTTCACTGCAGACAGACTATTAGCCAAAACGATGATAAGGATATTGTCTGCAAAGGCTGTAATAGAATGATCTTTCAAGAAGCTATTCTGGAGAAGACTGTCGATTAAAACACTCCAAAACAAGGGGTCAGAACATGATCCCTCTGGGCAACCGTTATTGATTTGTTGTGTATATTGGCAGAAGCCATATCTAATCACAGGAACAGGAAAACAAAGATTTAGATGGCTGTACACTAGGTTTAGCCATTGAAATAGAAAAGAAGTGAAAAGATTATAGGAAAGTAAGAGAAAAGTTGAAAGGTTCCTATCGTGAAGAAGTGTGATAGGCACTAGTGGAAAGGAGAGAAAGCTACTGATACCAATATTATAAATTTAACAGCATATCTAATCACAGCTTTGCAATTGGAAAAATAATCGCAGATAAGCCTGAAGAGGTTGTTGGGACATTGATGATCCTGGATGTAGTACAGAACCGCAGGCCACCAGGCATTATCGAAGGCTTTGCGAATATCTAAACTTATGGCCATTGTCCATCTGAAGTTGGAATTTCTGGTGTGAATTTTATTAGTAGCATCAAGGATGGCATCTTCCGCTGAACAACCTTCCCAAAATCCAAATTGGTTGGTAGATAAGCCTTTGTGATTAATTATCCAATGATTGAATCTTGTAGTAATGATCTTGTCGAGGATTTTGCCAAAAACAGGCAGAAGGCAAATAGATCAGTAGCTCAAAGGAAGAGTTTTATCCTTACCATTTTCTTTGTAGATTGGAATAATAGTTGCAATTTTCCATTCTGAAGGAAAAATAGCAAACTTTAGGCATAAATTATACATGATGGAAAGAAGTCCAGTGTGCCGTTGATGGAGGGTTTTGATGAATTCCATTGTTAGGCCGTCTATGCCGGGTGCTTTCCGTGACTTCATGGAAGAGATAGCAGTATCTATTTCATAAACACTAATATCTGGGTCCTCTGAGTGTTGGTTTGTTCTTTAAAATTAAAAGTTTTTCATCTATGATTAATGTTATCTATAGATTTGGAATCAGTGCCAAAAAAGGAATGCATGAGTGTTTTTAGAGAGTGCTCTGTAGCGTTGTCAGTCAGACTGGTTGAATTTTCAGCCATTAGATAGTTTCCGAGTTTGAGTTTATTGGTCCCCATTTTGTAAAGAACGCTCCAAAGGTCGTTAGAACAATTTGTACAGAAATTCTCCCAAGAAGAAGGCTTTGTGGTTTTTATTAACAATTTGTAATGTCATTGTTCAGCAAGATAACTTTCTCTGTAGATGGCTCTTTGAGTATTATTTCTGCATTGCTGGAATCATCATCTTTTGGCATTCATTTTATTTTTTGCGATTTGGAATTCTGGAGTCCACCATTTTACAGTTGTTTTCTTTTGAGTAACAATAGGAATGTTCCTTTTACAGGAGTCATTGAGTGTTTTAATGAACTGTGATATATAGTTCTCAACTTCAGATCTATTTTGAAAAGTGGACGGCAACATGCGGGTGAAGGGTTTTATATCTTTGTTAATATTATTCCATTTTGCTTGGTGAAAATTAAACCTTTCCTTTAACTCACTGGGACAGAGAGAAGCTCCTAGGTGCAGTTTAAAGCTAATGTAATGGTGATCATTTAAAGAATCCGTTTCTAGAACAGTCCAGTTGGAAATCGAATGAACAGCTTTGCCGTTACAAAGAGTAACATCTATGTTGGAATTACCATTTACTGTCTGAAAAGTAGGGAGATTATCTGGTTTATTTATGATGAAAAGATCTTTATTACTTACTAGATCATCAAAGTAATTACTTCTCGAGCTCTCTTTCTTATCGTTATAAAATAGGAAAGAATGCGTGTTACTGTCTTCACCCAGGAGAATGCAGTGGGATAAGCCAAAATGATCGGTATAGCAGAGATTTTATTGCAGTAAAAGAGAATTTCCTCTCGACAAGGTATGTAGAAATTGCATAAAATCCAATTTTTGTTATTAAACGCCAGTTTGATCGTAGTGAAATAATTGTTACTATAATCACAAATGAGAGAGCACTGAAGTTTTTGTTTGGGATGCAAATTGAAGTCCACGGGTACTGATTGGGACAATGGTAATAAAGGGTAACAGTAAGAGGAAAACCGGCGATTTGATTTTTAATGGAGTACGGCTCTTGGATTAGAATAATATTATAATTATTGAGAACGGAGCTTACCAAGTGAGATGTAGCTTTTAAGGAATGTTGAAGATTTATTTGAAGAATATTTAAATCGAAATCCCATTTATTGATAATTTGATTATCTTGAATGGAGTTGTGTATAAGAAAAAACATTTTGTTCAGAATTCTCCATAATCCGTTTTCGCTATTATTAAACTTCTAATCTTCAGTTGTTCGGGGCAATGTTTACTTAAAGTGTTGTAGGTGAGAGAAGTTCCCTTTTGCCTTATGCAGTTGATACAGCTGCAGTTGTTACATTCCTTAAATGTGTGGTCTCCCCCGCAGTGACTACAAGAGGATTTTTCACTTTTGCAATCTCTAGCATAATATCTGCATTTACAACACTTAAAACATTGAGCTATGCCAAAATATTCTTCTACATTACATCTAGACCATTCGATGTTTACTTTGCCAAGTTTCAAAAGGACTTTTCTTAATTTTGGAGATACTTCTAGCATATGGTTGCAAATATCCTTTGCTTTCCCCCAGGAGAATTTGTGTCGTATATCTTTTTGGAATAATGATAGGTTTCCGAAAAATTCTAGCAAAGAAGGATTTTGATGTAGAAGCGTTTCTATTAATTCATTTTTTCGATGTTTTTAGGGATATTATAGATTACGATTTTTGGTAGTTTTTGGGTGGGTTCCCTTGAGGTAAGGATTTCTATTTTATTTATTTCAGTTATAAGAGTATCTGCTTCGACTTTATTAGATACTTCAATGATCAAGCCATTGTTGCTTACTTTTCTGACATTCTTAATGCCAATTTTCAAATTCTTATGGTTAACTTTGCTTTTGATTCTATTTTTAAGCTCTTCTCCAGTTTCCTTTGCATCAGTACTTTTGATATATATTAGATTTTTTGTTTCTTGTTTGATCGGAGTTGAAGTTATTTTATTAGCATATGTGGCAGTTGGTTACGTTTCTCAGTCTCATTCTTTTTTAATAAATCATCTATTTTTCTGCACAAGGTGCGTAAACTATATCTGTCATCCTCTTTGGGAATATGGGAGGATAGAAGATTTATAACTTTATCAAAACAGCCAATCAAAAATTGTAAATGTGATTTGTTCCAAGTTTAGAGTGTTGATTTTGAGAAATATATTCTATAAATGATGCTTTTATTTCCTGAACTTTTCCCTCCAAATTGGAGGAAAGAGTAATATTTTGAAGTGTGTCCAGGCTCTGGTCACTTGACATAATTAGCGATAGAATCTCTCAGAATAATTAATTATCAGAATAGTTTTTCTAGGCGAGATAGAGATGACCTTGACAATCCACAGACAACACCCACATAACCCAGAAGAGTGACCGGCAGTTGTGGCCGCCCAGAAGACCGTTTTGTGGCAAATGCCTGTTCAGGAATTACTTGTCAATGTAATTCAAAAATCACAGATCCTAATATTTAAGTACTTACATCATTAAGTGTCTTTCAGAGTCAGTAATCCAATAGTAGTAATTTTCAAATTGGAAAACAATGTCTATTTTCTATTTTACTTAATTTTGATACATTCAAGATTATAAACATAGTCTTGAATGCATCAAAAATATAATTTCAAAAGCAGCCAAAAATTTCTAAAATATCATTTTTTTTAACAATCAGATTGTATTTCAGCATATCATAATAATGTACACAGATATCAGTATAATAATATCTAGGATATTTCTGTTAGTAAACCATAAATCAACAATAAAATACAGGTAGGCCTTAATTAGTGCGAGTTCGAATAATGCGATTTCGATTAGTGCGACTTATAAAATTGATACCGTTTTTCAGTTAGTACAAGCAAATATTCAATTAATGCGAGTTGTAAGCATAGACCAGTCTTACTAACAAAGCTCCGTCTTCTTTTATGATGTCAATTAACAAATTACCGTTAATTTTCGGTTAGTAAAAACGGACGAGAAGCAGTCCAAGAACAGGCACTTTGCTTTGAAGGGGTAAAACATCAGAAAGAACTGTTTAACATTACTGTACTATTATTTAGCTTTGCTATTGTATACATACAGTATAGTATAGAATTTTCACTTTTAAAAAGTATCAAAATGGATAAAAGGAAGAATACTTTTGACGATAAAACAGAAACGACAAAAAGAAGAGGTTAGTGATTACACTAGAGCAAAAATGGATAAAAGGAAGAATACTTTTGACGATAAAACAGACACGACAAAAAGAAGAGGTTAGTGATTACACTAGAGCAAAAAATGGATGTGATTAAGCGACATAAAAGCAGTGCTCCACTTCCGCTTTCGATTTGCTCTTTTGGTTTCGATTTGGTGGTTGGTTTGATGATGGTATGTCACGCAATTCCTGGTAAGTTATTAATTTAGATGATGAACAATGATGTAAAATATGAAAATAAATATTTCTTAAATAGTTAGTGTTAAGCTAGTATTGTGGTTATTCATTGTGAGGTTAGCTAATGGCTGGAATCTCACAAAGCAAGAACCAATTACCATATTTTACATATAGTTAATACTTCGATTAGTGCGAGAAATTCGTGGAACCAATTATTCGCATTAATCGAGGCCTACTTGTACAACTTCATCCTTAAAATCTTCTAAATGTAATAATAATAATAATGAGTCAACTAAATTTTTTTTATCCCAATATGAAATCAATTCAGAACTCCTGTTTTGAGATTTATAATTTCATTATGTTTTAATTCGAAATATAGTGTAATCTCGTTATAATAAACTCAAAACTCAGAAATCATAAGTTTTAGTTTATTATGTAGAGTTTGTTATAGAAGGGTACTGATCAGAAAGACAACTAGAGAAGTTTAAGAAATTTGTGAGAGTGCAATACAATAATAAATTTTGATGTTCTTTGATAGATGTAATTTGACAGCAAATAAAATAAGTCACATTAGTTTAAAAGTTTTTAATTTAGGAAGCTTGTTATTTTTTTCTGAACAGTAGGCTTATATTTCTTTAATAAGTCATCTGTAATTACATTATCAATTTCATGAAGATTGTCAAAATCAGTTCAATTCTGAGAAATGCTGGAATTTTCAAAATAGAGTTTTAGTGTTTCCAATGCACTGTAAGCTTCCATAAATGTTTGTTTTCTCTCTGTAATACTCTCTTCAGCTTCTTCCTCAGATATGCCTTCATCTTCATCCTGGCTTATATTTGCACTTGTAATTTTGTATAAATATCCTCATCAGTAAGAAACATTTCTGTTAATGTATTTTTATCACATAGAATACAGTCTTCAATTGTGACATTATCAGCTTCAGTATTTTCTAGATTTCTTGGTCCACAAGTAAATGTTTAAGAGACTGGCTACAATCTTCTGCTTTAGAACTATTTTCATTATCATGTAAAACATCATTTTCCAGTAACAAAAATCCAGATTTCCTAAAACAGTTTTGTACAACAGTAGCTTTAACATCATTATATACTCCAAAAATTATTTGCACAGTACTACCTCTGAGATCAATTAGTTAGTAGGTCACTCATTTGTTGTGGATGTTCATAAGTATGTGAGAAACAAGAAATTTCCTGTAAAAGTATTTAAAGGAGTGGATGATCCCTTGGTCCAATTGTGGGTTCCCAGCTCCAGAAACAGAAATGCAAACGACAGGCGTTAGGCCTACGAGTGGTCTACAAAACGTGTGCAAGGTAAGGATGGCGTAGAGGCAGTTTGGCGTGTATGGACTCAGACAACAATGAATAAAATCAACAGCTTTATTATTCAGAGAGAAAGTTCCTATTTTATAAATTTTACACTTTAATTCTGACACAGAAAATGAGAGAGATACCTTATATCTTTCACAAATAAGGAGCACAATTCATTTCCAGTCTTCCACCCTTTCACCATAGTCTTTAGTCTCTTTTTAAATAGTTTTTAATCCAAAGAATTGTTAACTACAACGTAAACAACAGTCGGCAGTTACTAGAAGAGGCCTTCTATTAGAACTGTCTCTTGAACTTCTTTCTCTATTATTTTAAAAATATGTGCAGAGCAGAGCACAAGTCGGAAGATTGACGAAGCGACGTCTGATTAATCAATGAAGCAACAACAAGACAAGACATAGCTAAGACAAACCAAAAGCTTTGGACAAAGAGCCCAAACCCAATTGGCCTTGTCCTTTTATAATTTTGACCCCCTTTCTCACCTTTCCCGGAGATGTTTATTATTTTAATTTACATAACTTACAGATGGTTCAGGTATCGTTCTTTGAAACAATACCTGAAAAAAACCATCTTAAATTTATTACTCCAATGAACAATAATGACCTTTAATACGTTCTGTTATTCTACTGTGTCAATGCATTCCTCAACCTGTTTCTGCTCGGGGGAAGGGATTCTTGACCCCCACACAATGGTTGCAGCTTAGAGGTAGAGTTTTTTGGAAAATATAAAACTTTAATGTTAGACTGATAGTCAATAGAAACAGAAACAATTCTTTAAAGTATCTTGGATTTTTCAATTTTCCAATAACCAAGAACTGAAGCTTTTCACTACATCCATATTGCAGATCAGTAAAACAGCAATCATTTCTTTTGATTTTTTCCCAACCTCTCTTATAGGTTTCTATTTTAAATGCTACACTTTGTTTGATGCTAGTTTGTAAAACAACCTGTCTCATCAACGTTGAAGATATCGCATAAGGCATATCCTTAACAAAGTCTGGGAGTATATCATTTATCCAATCATCTACTGTATTTGGATCAACACTTGCACTTTCACCACATACTGTTCTAAAAACAAATCCATTGCAAGTTTTGAATTGGTTCTAGCCAATCATTGATAACTTTGAAATCTTACACTCAACACAAAAATGAAATTCTGTGTTTTTTATAGTAATATAGACCCATAGATTGGTATCTGCTGTATATGTGCCTGAAGTAACCACAAACTTACATATTCATCAACATCAGGATGATTAACATTCCATATGCATTTTATACTACTTTTAACATCATGTGTTTGCTATTCACACATTTTCTTCTCATCTTTCAAAATTGTGGATAAAAAATTGTTTGTAATTCTGTAGGCACTCATGATCTCTGTTTTCAAGTATTTTTTTGACATCACTTCATGTAATATTTTAATTTTTGTTCCTAAGTACAAAACTTTTCATTTACTAGACATTGTGTTACACAAAATTATCAAATTCACTACAAAATACAGTATACCATATTGAACTTTGAACAAAATCAAACTTTATACACAGACTGCTGAAATTACAAGCTTGGCACTAATGAAACTGGGCATGATAATACACAAAGAAACAACATAACAGCAACAAGAGACTTAACAAGTTTATTCTGTCAACTCTTGACTTCAACTACACTGAACAAATCTTGCTGCTATTTATACTCTCTGCAGCACTGGTCATTATAACCAGCACTATAACAGTCCTAACTGCCACAAAATTCAAAAGTCACAGACTGTTATGGAAGTTACAAATTCAAATTTATGCACTCACAACAGTTATATCAAAGTTGGATGGTGTGCTATGTCACAAAATCATTTCATAAAACAGAGTTGTTCACTATAGAAGTGTTTGTTATACATGCGGTTTTTAACATAAGGAAAATAAGCAGGCTACCATTTTGCATCAAAACATTAGTTAAACTTGGATGTTTGTTATTTTGGATTGCTTATAGCAGGATTACAGTGTAATTTAAATATTAATATCTGTATTGAGCAACTTTACCTGATTTTGTGCTGTCCATTATATGAGTTATTTATGAATAGACCGGCATAGCTTCCACAGTGCTACATTCTTAACTTGTCGTCGACTATAGTTAATTTTCAGTTTTTCAAAACTTTTTCTTCATATCATTTAAAAAATATTTCTGAGATTTGTTTGTTAAAATTCATACAAAAATAGCACCATTCCTAGATATTATGTAAAATATCTATAAATGGTAGATATTATCTATTTCTAAATATATAGGAATGGTAGACATTATATATTTCTTTTTAATTTTTGCCCATCCCTCATTAAAATTAAAAAAAAAAATACTAAACAATTATTCCTAATCCAACCAAATTCTATCCCTATCAAACTATTTTAGAATTAAACAGCCAAATATTTGATTATTTAATAATTACACTACATGTTGCCATCTATTGGATTAATAATTATTTAAATTTAGGCTAAGGTATGCCAAAATGTGGTGTCTTGTAGTCTAATTGGTTAAGGTATCAGGACAGTAACCTGAAGATCCTAGTTTGGCTGCAGGCAAAGACAAATTTTAAAAAAGTAGTAAAAATTATAGTTTAATTATTAAATAACAGATGGTAGCATCTTAGTCTAAATTTAAATAATTAATTATTAATCCAATAGATGGTGGCATCATAGCACAATTATTAAATAATCATTAACTTGGCAGTTTAATTTTAAATTAGTTCAACAGGGATAAAATTTAGCTGAGTTAGAAATATTTGGATAAAAAATCCCCTTGTTAGATTCAATTACAATAATAATTAATTATCATATTAAACAAAATAAATTATAATATTCAAATATTCTTTTAATAAAATTATAAATTTTATTTTTCTCTATTGCATTCATTATTCAGCCACCATTTTATTTGCCCCTTTGGTAGACAAAAATAACTGCAAAGAATGACTATATACAAAAATAATCTGGCAATATTGTTAAATTGTATATTCTGTAATTCACAAATAAATTTAACATTTAATAATTTAATTTTCAATCTAAAAAATATTAATTGAACAACATATCATCTGAAATTAGGCATTCTGATTACAGATGCTTCTCTAATTACAAAGGGTTACATTTTGATAATATCATTGTAGGATGAAAATGATTAACTATGGTAGTAATTTGTGTCAACATATAAGAGTTATTTTCCCATAAATAGCCATGTCTATTTCTAATCTGAAGTTAAATAATTGAATAAATACACAAGGTGTTTGTATTCAAACATCATATATTTATAATTAATATATAATAATAAAACATGGCTGCTATTTATTGGGTCAGTATTTTTAAACATTTTTGATCAGTATTTTAAATATTATAAATAGTCAGTATTTATAATAATATATCAGTACATAATATAAGTGGTCAGTATTACATCAATTAATATAAAACTGTCAGTATTTCAATTAAAATATTTGTAAATATAATAATTTGTCAGTATTTTTAAATAGATGGTCAATATTTATAAAAAAAATATCAGTATGTAATAACATTAACTGTCAGTAAAGGCTGCTGCCATTTTTAATCAGTAATATTTAAAATCTACAATAAAATTTCTAATGTAAGCTACTATATAATAATTTATTCTGATTATTGGCACTCTTTAGTGTTTATATGCAAACATATAATATGCTTAACTATATGCTTAAAATATGTCAAACCTTTCCCAGCATCTAAACAAGTATCTATAGGCAAGAAACGTTCAAGAGGAAGGCCAAAATTAGCAGCCCATGTTTAGTTAATTAATTAAACATTTTTTACTTTAATATTATATTGAATGTTTCTTTTATATGTATTAATACAGTGGACTCTAGATTTTACAAACTCATACGGACTCCTAGAAAAGTTTGTAAAATCAAAAGTTTGTAAATGGGAATGGCATTAATTAACATTAGGGACTTTTTTATGACCAACTAAATAGTTTGTTAAAACATATAGTTCGTAAATTAGTAATTCCTGAAATGTGAGTCCACTGTATTTAGTATTTTTTTGATAATTAGTTAAGTAACAAAACTGTATTATTTTGTATTTTTATGTTTTGTTCTTTAATGTAATAAACCATTTTTTTATACACATACTTATATTGATTATTTAGTTGTGCTTATATTTTCTCTCATTTTACAATAAAAAAGTTTTGATCAGACAAAGATACTAACCAATAAAAAATACCTACTAAAAAATATTACTGAAATTTTATTATTTATTGATCAAAAATTAAAATTTTATTGACAAAAATCAAAATTATACTGACTAAATAAACAAACTTGAACTAACAAAATGCACTTTGATACTGATATTTAATTATTTATAATGACCAAAATATCCATATATACTGACCATTTATTTTATAAAATATTTACCAATATAATAAAAATACTGACCAAATAAAGAGAAGTGATAAAACATTTAATAATAAAAGGAATGAAATAAGTGAAACTTGGTTTTAATGAGCATCACAGGACTGTGAAGAATTTCTTATTATAACTGTTATTTGTTATCTAGATAGTTTGTAAAAAAATTATACAATTGTTGAATTAAAATTCATCAAAAATGGAAAGATTATAAAAACAAAGTTTAGATAGAAAGTATAATGAATAATATCTTCAGAAAGATATTCCATCTTCATATTATATATAAAACAGTTCACTTTAATCAAGTTATATTTTTATAAGTTTTCATTCACAAAGATATAAAAAGTCTTGATATAGATAACATCTGTTCTCAAAATAAATAGAAAAGCATAACTGATATTGCCAGAATAAAATCCTCCAGATAATCTATATATTTGAATTCTATTTATTTGTAATTTATTTATTCTTTTGCTTGATAAAATGCCAGAATCCTTGACTATCAAGACAATACTAGTTAACTAAAATGTTAATCTCAGTGTAAAATGAATCTGGAATTCTATTTTAACCACTAATAAAAATTTACCTACTAAAATCATAAAGGGACAATATAAAATACAATTACTAAATACCTGGTAAGGTAATCCAAAACAACTTGCAAATCCTTGAGACAAATGGGTAGAAGTTCTCACTTCTTTACGTCCATGTGTTGCTGTAACTACAGTAGATATTGAAATGGTTGAGTTATCTTCTGTTGTTACTGGTGCTTCTGTATCATACCTATATTAAAAACAAAAATATAATTCAAATTAAGATATTTACATAATTTGCATGACTTTTCATTTTGTCATTAAAAGTATTTTAGAAAAGTGATCTTAAATTAAAAATCAAATCATTAATATTCTATCATCTCAAAACCAAAGTCAGAATAATTAAAATATCATAAATAAAAAATGTAATTTTATAATATACTAGCATTGCCAGGCTTAGTTTAAAAACAAATATTGGTTTTGATTATTTGCATGCTGACTTCTACAGTTTCATTCATTCAGTTGTTCCTTAATACAATCCTTATAGTTTCCAGAAGATTTACAAACTTGAACCTCTATATGTCTTTCAGCTCTTCAATTTAAAAAATATTTACTTGGACAAATATTGAAATTCATAATGATATAATATTTGTACTATATCTAGCAAAAACTGATCATTTTAATGATTTTTGTTTAATGATTTTTGTTGTTGTAATACAACAAAAGAATATTTTAATTGGAAAATTATTTTTATACATTGATTTCATATGTTATTTCAAACATTATGTTTATTAAAATGTTATATTATCATCTGACTGGTTGAAATAATTTGTTCTTTCTGAATTTATTAAAGTATAAAATCATGGGATCAGTTATCAGTATTATGTGATGATTACATAATCAGTATTCTTACATGACATCATCTATTTATTATCTCATGATGACATCATGAGATCTTGTAATGACATCTCAAATTCAAACAAAATCATTTTGCCATATAATTCATTTATTATAACATTTGGAATTAATTGGTTGATTATGATTACAACACTAACTCATGGTAATAACACTACTGTGATGTCACATAACAACTGTGATTTGTGACATCATATATTTTTACATTGTGATGACGTCATATAATTCATTATAATATTTGTAATTCATTGGTTTTTCATATCAAATTTTATCATTGATTTTACGAGTTGATTTACTCAGCATATAATGATGTGATCATCATAATGGTGACATCATAGTGATGTCAATACATTATTATGTCATCATGACAGTGCATAATAATTATATTTTATGATGTTATACATTGTTACTGTCACCAATAAGATCGCATCAGGGTCATTATGACCTCGTCCTGAATTCAGATGTTGACACTGAAAGATTTAAATTAAGGCATTTTTGCTACCACCCAAAAATGCTCCACTTCTGGGTAATTTTAACCCTGTGTAGCCTATGTTACCCACAGACTGCAGGAAGTCTTCAGGCTAAGTTTGGTTCTGCAGGGTCAAACAGTGCAGAAGCCTTAGTGGAACACAACAACAAACATTGCATTTTATATATATACTAGCATACCCGTGCCCGGCGTTGCTCGGGCAGTTCATAGTGTAGTACTTAAGTTACTCTTAAATTATAGCCTTTTAGATGACCTTCAGGATTTTCTTCAATATATCTTTCCCGTATAGATATGTTTTCTATTTGAAACATGTGTCTTTTCCGTATTACGTTTTCTATTTGAAATATGTGTCTTTTCGAATGTTCATTTCTTTATCTTTCCTTTTCTATTAAAATTCTGTTAATTTGCTTGATCTTCTAATGTTTCATTTTCCCGAGTTAAACGCATTCGTTTAACACCAGGAGTTAATTCACCTAAAAAGTTCTTTCTTTTTCGTGACATTATGAAATTTATACAACTGTACAATATACAAAAACATTATATCAAAACACGTGAAACAACAGTTATAATCTCGAACCAAGAACATCAAGAAATACGTGAATTAATCTCAAATAGAGATTCTTCTTCATAATAAAAACTTACATGAAAAAATAAAATAATCAGTGATTGAAAAAAAGATGATAGATTAAATAATAAATCATAAATAATTCATAAATTGTAGCATAAATAATTTGATATTATTTATAAAATTCTCTTGTTGTAAGTCAAATGGTTGCGTTGCTATGGCAATGACGGTTTCGTATCTCTACACGTGGTAACGATAGTGACAATCTTAAGGGGCATTAGCAAATAACAGTTATAGTCTCGAACAAAGAGCATCGAAAAATACGTGAACTTTGCATTTTATTTCTGTTTTTATTTTATTATTTGTATAGTATTACTCATTTTAATTTTTATATACCATCTTAACTTAATATGTTAAACTAATTTAGCCTGTTTTTAAACTTGTCTGTTGTTTCTTGTTATGTAATATTTGTATTAACAGAATTTTAAAAAGGTTGCTATGACAACCGGCGTTCTTTTTCACCAATTCTTTGTATTAGAATCTCCGTCTGATGATGGTTTATTAACCAAAAGTACTAGCGGAAACTTAGTTAAATAAAAATTTTTACTGCAATTTAGTGCTGTTTCTAATATACCCTTTACTTGGATAATCGTTAAGCAGTGTTTTGGACATTAAAAGAGAAAAGTTCAAATGGAGCAGAGCCAGCAGAACTCAAAGTGGATAGACAAAGAATGCCTAAAAACAGGCTACAAAATGGTAAAAGCTGAAGAAACTATGAGTTATTATATTATTATTTCCCCAAGTCATAGTGTATGATTTATATCAGCGTTTCTCAAACTGTGGGTCGCGAAGCAAAATTCTGGGGTCGCAAAAATTAAATTCAAACACTTGTATATATGTAATTTCACAAACGCCCAATATTTAACATATGACAACATATGAATTTCACAAATGCCCAATATTTAACGTATGACAACATATGAATTTTCGATTTCACAAATGCCCAATATTTAACGTATGACAACATATGTATTTTCAATGTAGTTGGCAAAAATTAAATTAAAATACTTGAATTTCAGTTTATATGTAATTTCACTGCCTCCAATATTTAACGTATGACAACATATGAATTTTCGGTGTGGTTGGTTGGCAAACACTTGAATTTCAGTTTATATGTAATTTCACAAAACACCCAATATTAACTTGAATTTCAGTTTATTATGTAATTTCACAAATGCCAACATTTAACTTGACAACGTATGAATTTTCAGTGTAGTTGGTTGATTGTGTTCATCTTAGAAAATTAAATTCAAACACTTGAATTTCAGTTTTATGTAATTTCACAAATGCCCAATATTTAACGTATGACAACATGAGTTTATATGTAATTTCACAAATGCCCAATATTTAACTTATGACAACATATATCGGTGTGGTTGGTTGATTGTGTTCATCTTAATAAGTGTGTAAATGATTCACAAATGTTCAATATTTAACGTATGACAACATATGTATTTTCATTCACAAACGCCCAATATTAAACGTATGACAACATATGAATTTTCGGTGTGACTAACGCCCAATATTTAACGTATGACAACATATGTATTTTCAGTGTAGTTTCAGTTTATATGTAATTTCACAAATGCCCAATATTTAACGTATGATAGCTTATGAATTTTCAGTGTAGTTGTTGATTGTGTTCATCTTAATATGTGTGTAAATGATTTATGTACTTGTATGTTTTATTTCATATTTAATATCTGGGAAATGATTTATATACTTGTATGTTTTATTTCATATTTAATACCTGGGATCGCATGTACTTGTATGTTTTATTTCATATTTAATACCTGGGGTCACGAAAAAGATTTTGTACGTTTTATTTCATATTTAATACCTGGGGTCGTGAAAAATCTCATAAATTAAAAATGGGGTTGTGAAAAATCTTGTAATGAAAAATGGG
Source organism: Olivierus martensii (assembly GCA_000484575.1). Taxonomy (NCBI): domain Eukaryota; kingdom Metazoa; phylum Arthropoda; class Arachnida; order Scorpiones; family Buthidae; genus Olivierus; species Olivierus martensii. The sequence continues at coordinate 3,509 of AYEL01057406.1, read as the reverse complement.
GTCGTGAATGGAAAAAGTTTGAGAAATGCTGATTTATATGAATGATTAATTATAAAAACTAATTATTATGATATTAAAAATAAACTTTTTACCAAATACAACGAGTAATACTCTCTTCTTGAGTATCTTCCTCATTATTAGTTGAAGTAGAAATAACTGAAAAACTTGTATCATCATCAGTAGTACCATTCACTTTTGGAAGAGGTGATTGAGGTGGGGATGGTGGTGGTGGGGCTCCATAATTATGATCCTAACATACAATAAATATTAAACTCAAAATTGCATCAATTTAAAATTTACAAAGATTATGAAGAGTAATTAAACATTCAAAAATATAATAAAATCATAAATTTAATATTTAACTTTAAAAAATGAAGAATAACTGTAAAGTTCATTAAAGTGCCTAAATTATTTTAATAAACTTGTAAAAATGGATAGCCAGGATTATGTCATGGGATTTATAGTTTTATATATATATATATATATAAAAGAATATTGAATATAAGTTAAAAATAAATAAAAATATCTGCTGAAAGAAATATTTAAACTGAAAATATTACAGTTTTATAAATAAAATTTATTTCTAATTGAGAGCATGAATAATTTTGCTTTATTGAGAATTGACTATTGCTATAAAATAAATTATAGTTAAACTAATATTATGTGAATAATTAATTAAATTAGTTAATTATTATTTTAAATTAAATATGTTAATATAAATACAACAATGAAATCTATTGATAAACTTGTTAAAACATATAAACATTTATACCCTGCACAACTACATCTGGTTTTTTTTCTGATGTCAATCTTCTGTTTAAAGGATCTAATTCTCCAGGAGCAAGAAAACCCTATTAAACAAATTATAATTTAATTAAAGCATTCAATTAAAATTATGATTTATGATGATACTAAAAAATAATTATATCAATGAAATTATTAATAATACCTCTTGTAACAATCTTCCAACAATATATAAAGATTGGGCCCACATAAAAGGAATTTTTCCAATTGCCAAACGATCTTGACTGTGTGGTTGCTGATATTCCTCATTGACCTATGAAATAATGTATATAAATTAATTTTAAAGATCTTAATAATATATTTGAATATATTTAGTACCTTTTCTGCTGGCACAGTATATAATTCAGGAACTAATTTTAATCCATCTTCTGTCTTGACTAATATTTTATCTAATAACTCAGAATATTTTTCCATCTGTAAAAAAGTAAACAAAAAGAACAAACTTAATTTTTAATTAATCCAAAAATCACATTCATTATGAAAATTAAAAATATTGTACATATTTACAATAAAATTGTTTTATTTGTTATAATAAAATTATTTTATTTGCTATATTCTTAACACTTTGATGGCAGATATTAAAAAAATTCCATTGGAAAATTGAAAATACTATTTGAAAATGGCATTTTTAATTAAATGAAAAATTAAAAAATATTATAAATTTTGTCCAAAATTGATATATTAAGATATAAAAAAAAATGTAACTTTTTTAAAAGATATTTTAAAATTTATATATATTATCATCAGCATTATTAATAAGTATTCAAATTCCTATTATTTCATCAAAAATTATAATAATAGTTCTGATAACTTGTTAGTTTAGATTTTGTTGTTATTGAAAGATGGTGATGAGAAGCTAGCTAGGTAGAGATTGTTGATTATGGCGGGAAATGGAGCTGGATCAAATGATGTGGGAAATTTCTTGATATAAAAGAATAAACTGTTGGAAATATTTTGTTTGATTATTTAAAATATACTGTTCTTTTGAAAATACTTTTGTAAAATTTTTGCATATTTCAATTCAGAAATTTCTATTTATTTATTTTGTATATATATCACTTCCGACAACAATTTACTAAACAAAATATTTTGTTTTTGCTTTTATATTAAATCATATTTTTATAACTATATATTATTATTTTTTTTATTCAGTTTATTTCTAATTTTTTTTTAATGATACGGCGACCACCGAGATCTACACTCTTTCCCTACACGACGCTCTTCCGATCTCAGAATAAAATATTTTTTGTTTTTCCATATTTACTACAAATATAATCTTTTTATTATTTCATAAATATATAAGAAAATAATAATCTTCATTTGACAAAATAAACAAATAATGCAATAAAGCATTGATACAGAAAATGGAAATCTAAGATGGTAGAGTTTATATTAGATGGTCAGAGGACAAATTTAAGTTTTGGTAACAATATAGATGTACCTTATCATGTTTCAACCATCATCAATTGGATTGAAAGGATGATTAAACTTTCCAGATAAAACAAAAACAAATCATAAAAAATCTTTAAATAAAATAATATTTAATAAAAATTAATGCATAAATTAAAGAAAATATAAAAAAAAGGAAAAACAGGTCGATTCCAAACAGATATATTTTATGAAATGCAAAATTTTATTTCAAATACTACCAAAAGGGAAATATTTTTTAATATAAATAATGCAAGAAATTATTTAATTAAAAGATTAAGTCACTTTAACATTAAAGCAGTTGATGCACAGGCATCACAGTGTTAAAGCAGAATTAATTTTCTTTGAAAAATATTGATGACTTCTGGCATATCTTTAATATTTAGGAAATAAGCAGAGAAGAATTTTGCTTAATATTAAAAAAAAAACTATGATGAATATAATTAAGTTTGTTTAAATTATACATCTAATTACCCTTGAATATTGAAAATTAATGTTAGCATTAAAATCTTTCAATACTTTATAAAAAAGACTACAATAGACACAGAAAATGAATTAAATTCATTAAATAATAATATAAATAAAAATATAATTAAATGTGATTAATTTTCCATTATCGATTAAAATAAAATATTTACTGCTATTCAATAGTAGTCCTATTTATAACATACCATAATTTAATATTATTTATCATTTTCATATATAGTTTTTGATTTTCTTATATATAATCCCTGTTGTTTAGCAATACTGTTTTGATATTTACACAGCTCATGTAACAGGAAATATTTTTGGCTTTTGGTTCTTTGTAAAAAAATGTGTGTATTGATCTGGATCTCATAGTAAGGCCGAAAATGTTTTACTAATAAAAATATTTCCCGTTATGTGAGCTTTGTAAATGCTTTTCAAAAAATAAGAGAAAATAAACACAGCAGCACTAACAAGGGGAGGTTCAGATATTCAGGTCACCGATTTTTTTGAAATTGCACATACTTGTAGTAGTCCCCTAGGACAATATAATGTGTGAGCAGTAAAGTGCACTACTCAAGCATTGTCAATAAAATCGCACGAGAAGTTTCGTATTGAGTTCATATATTCTAAAATTTAATTAACTTTCGAATGTTTCAGTAGGGTAGTGGTTGAAGATTCGCTTTTATAATTGTGTGATCGCTGGTTCAATTTTTAGCATTGACAATTTTTTTTATTTTTATTTTTTTATTTTATTATTATTATTTTTCTTTTACATTGTTTTATATAAATACAGTTATTTATATTTTTTA